>CM065589.1:544074010-544278419 GCA_033119425.1 Bufotes viridis | reverse complement strand
ACTCATAAGAAGGCCATATGGTCGATTTCTATCACTTTTGCATGAGGCACATGTCTCACATGTGGAAACATATTGCTTAATTTCTTTGGTCATTTTGGCCACCAGAAGTTCCTGCGTATCAGGTTTATGGTTTTGGCAATGCCAGGGTGTCCCAGCGAGGGTGTGTCATGGCAGAGTTTGATTACCTGGGTGGTGAGAGGAGTTGGTATGTACAGTAGGTTGTTTTTGTAGAGAAACCCCGTTGGTCTTTCCGAAGTCCCGGGGATGTTAGCACAGTCAATTTTCAGAGCATCCTTAAGCTGGGTTTCCAATTCGATGGTGGCGAGGATAATTTTGTTAGGTGGTATAATGCATGTGGGGGCTGTAACTGCGCGCGGCATTCAGCCAGACGTGATAAGGCGTCAGCCTTCCCATTTTTGAGCCTGGTCGATAAGTAATTTGAAAGTCGAATCTGTCAAAAAAAACTCCACCGTACCTGACGTGCTGACAGTGTTTTACTGGTTTTCAGGTATTGTAAATTACGGTGATCCGTGTATATTGTGATGGGGTGTGTTGAACCTTCAAGTAGGTGCCTCCAGTTCTCTAGGGAACATTTTATGGCAAGAAGTTCCTTTTCCCCTATGGGGTAGTTGATTTCAGCTGTGTTTAGAGTCTGGGGTAAAACCCGACAGGATGTAGTGGGGATGAGAAGGAGCTCCGCTGGGACAGAACAGCTCCTATGGCTGCCTGTGATGCATCTACTTCCAGCACAAAGTGATAGTTTGGATTCGAATGGTCAGGAATTGGTGCTGAAGTGAATTTGTCTTTAAGTAACTCAAAAGCTGATTGGGCCTCCATGGACCAAACAAATTTCGTATTGACACTAGTTAATCTGGTTAGGGGTTTGATGGTAGCGGAGAAGTCTTTGATGAATTTCCTGTAGAAGTTCGAGAACCCTATGAATCGCTGGAGGGCTTTCCTAGAGTCCGAATCGGCCAGTTTTGGATGCAGGTGATCTTTGACTGATCCATCTGAATTCCCTTGGGTGAGATTATATAACCAAGGAACGGAAGGGTAGTAGTCTCGAATATACACTTTTCCGGTTTGACATATAGTGATGGACGCTTAATCGCGCAAGTACCCAACGGACGTGTTTCCTGTGATCTTGTAGGTTATCGGAGTAGACCAATATGTCATCTAGATAGATGACAACACATACATCTAGTAGATCCCTAAATATGTCGTTGATAAAGTTTTGGAATGTGGCAGGGGCGTGCACAAGCGAAAGGCATTACCATATACTCAAAGAGTCCGTGCCGAGTGCGGAAAGCAGTTTTCCATTCATCCCGGTTCTAATCCTAATCAAGTTGTATGCGCCTCTCAAGTCCAGTTTAGTGTAGATAGTTGATGTTTGAAGTCTTTCAATAAGCTCGGATATTAGCGGCAGGGGTACCGGTTTTTGATTGTTATTTTATTTAATGCTCTGTAATCAATGATGGGTCTGAGGCTCAAGTCTTTGTTCCTTACGAAAGAACATACCTGCGGCTGCAGGGGAGGTTGAAGGCCGAATGAATCCCTTCCTTAAGTTCTCTTCGAGATACTGTTTGAGGTGGTCAAGTTCTGGTTGTGCCCATGGGTAGATTCTTCCTGTGGGTATTTCACTGCCCGGCAGCAGGTCTATGGGGCAATCGTGAGGGTCTATGGGCGCGTAGGGTTTCCGCCATCTTTGCACTAAATACCTCCGAAAACTCTGAGTATTGGGTAGGGACCTGGTTCACCCTACATGCATGAGAGTTTTAATAGGGAAACAGGTCTCCTGCAATAACGTGAGGTAAACCCAATTCTCCCTGTTCCCATAGGAGAACTGGTTGATGTAACCGGAGCCATGGCAAGCCTAAAATGATGGGGAACGAAGGGAGTGTATGACATCAAAGGATAAAAATTCTGTGTGGTTATTTTAAGCTTGTCACCAAAAGGGTTGAGTCTGGCTATGGATAGGTCTAGAGGTTGTACCATCAATAAAACTCACGGATATCGATACATCTTTCCTTGTATGGGGAATTTTATTTCTCTCTACTAGATGCTTATCGATAAAATTCCTGAAGCTCCCGTGTCCACCATTGCATCAACGATAGTTCGGTTTTGGTCCCACTGTAAGGTAAGAGACGTATAAATGTAACCACTTGTGTTTGTTATCTTTTCTGCCTAAGTTACAGAACGTCATCATTTTACCTTCATGTTTCTTTCTTATGGTAGGACATCCATCGACCGAATGATCAGCCGACGCATTAGTATAAGCAGAGGTTGAGGTTCCATCTCCGGGTCTTCTCTCTCTCAGTCAGAGGACCACGAATTGCCCCAATCTCCATCATCTCTGCTACAGGATCCGGGCTGGTCTGTCTCGGGGTGGGTGTAAACCCTGAGACTCTCTCGGCCCTACGTTCCTTAAGCGTCTGTCAATGGTGGTGACCTTCTGCATCAAGGCGTCGAGTGTATGTGGCAGCTCTCCGCGGGCTAACTCATCCTTCAGGGCCTCAGATAGACCGAGACGGAACTGATTTCTAAGAGTGAGATCATTCCATTCAGTCTCACGGGCCCAACGAGTGTATTCCGCAATAAAGTCCTCAACGGGTCGTCTCCCTTGCTTTAGGGTGCGAATGGCGGTCTCCGCAGTCAGCTGCTTGTTGTGGTCCTCGTAAAGGAGGGCCATTGTTTCAAGAAATTGCGGAAAGGAATTCAAGACCGGGTCTTCCTTTTCTAAATAGGTGTTAGCCCATGCTCTGGCCTCCCCCCTGAGGTGACACGAAATTTGCTTGTAGGGAGCACCATTCAAAGTAGTCAATGGTTCCGGTGGTGGTGCCAGGCAGTGTTAGGACTGAACCTGTAGTCCTCAGCAAATCCAGATTCTCATTCAATATAGACCGCGGCACTCCAATGCAATGAATATCTTGTAGTTTATTGGTTCCAAAAAGATAAAAAATTACAGCGACGTTTCGACAAAGATAGTCTTTTTCAAGCTTGAAAAGACTATCTTTGTCAACTGGCTCGTATCTTTATCTTTGGAACCAATACTCAAGATATTCATTGCATTGAGTGCCGCAATCTGAGTGAGATCATGGTGAGTACTTTGGTTCTATCGGTAGGATAGGTCCGGGCGTAACTGAAACATCAGCTTGCACGCATTCAGGAATTGTGGAACTGCTTCCGGTCTCCTGAGAAAAGTTCAGGTGGACTGACCTTGGGTTCCGGTCCATCGTGGTGGTGTCCTGTGCGTGACGAGACGAGATCTCGTAACGTCTGATTTTCCAGTGGAGATTCTGTGCGGTCACGTTAAGGGTTTCCACCCTCTCAGTGAGGCGACCATGTGCGCTGCGAGCTCCGCTGGATCCATGAGGTTCCACTAATATGTAACGCACCAAATTGATCAGTTAGGATCTCAACTGCGGAGTCTTTGACATCCACTCCTATCACACTACTTGAGTGTTGATGGAGTCTTTTGCGGCTGCTCAGTGTGTACCCCAGGCGGCTCTCTCAGTCTTAAGCGGAGAGTATGGGGTAACAAAATCATGTACACGTACTAAAGATAGAGTGTAAAACTAATAGTGAGGAGAGTTTGTTTTAGGAATCAGAGTACAGATTAAAGTTCATGAATAACAGCTCTAGGCAATGTTCAGAAATCCCAGGCCTGCAGTACTAATAGTCACCAGCTGAG
The DNA here is from genome assembly GCA_033119425.1 of Bufotes viridis. NCBI lineage: Eukaryota > Metazoa > Chordata > Amphibia > Anura > Bufonidae > Bufotes > Bufotes viridis. Next base: position 544,274,728 of record CM065589.1, on the reverse strand, counting down.
TCCCTTCCTTTCAGTGAGCAATGTCAGTGAACAAAATGACAGGCTGATACTTGCTGTTAGAAGTCATGCAGGGATCCTGCTGTGGTGGAGCTGGATAAGGTAGGTGAGGGTTTCTCCTGGAGGTTCAGAGTTGCAGGTAGTTAGAAGCTTGCGTCCTCGTGGTGAATGAAGCAGGCAGGGTGCGCACTCCATTAGTGGAACACCCTGTGCAGCACCTGGCTCCTATTTATTGACCAAGTGTGGATGGGCGGAGCCACCTTAGACGGCCCAGCGGCCACTGCTTCCAGCCTGGGAGGCAAACAGCTATCGTTGTCATGGTTACACAGGGCATGGATCCAGGCTGGAGCGCAAACCACCGTATCCTTACAAAAACATCATAGATGATACAATAGTGCCATCAAGTGATAGATGGACAGAAGTTTCTAAAAAATGCCAATTAAATGACATAATTACCATACATTAACACCCACCTTATCCGATTGGAAATCCCTAATCCAAGAGGGGATGGACATAGATAAGGATTAGCATATCTGATCCAGTTTTTGGGAAGTCAAAAACACTTCGCAGACATCACAGGACATCACAGATCAACTTCACTACTTCCAGTCCTAAGAGAAAGCTCCCTCCACCCTAAGGAATTCCTCCAGGAACACACCCGAAACTCACAAAAGATCTAAATCTTGGAAAGCTGGGTCCCGTCTAAAAGCTCTTTATCCCAAAGCCAGGGGTAATGTATCATTTATTTTATTCGCAGCAATTATAAATCACTCTAATTGGCATATAGTTGAAACCCCATTTTGAGTGGGTCAATAGTGTTAAAACAGTAATTTTATGGGAAATTTTAATGAACGTGCACATCATTAAAATTCCTATAATATTTCTATCAGAGTGAGATCTCTGATCGGATTTTATTATCCGTAATTAGGCCAATAGGCGTATTTATAAGGTGTCTTTTACTGCTATATTTTTCTTGATTGAGCATAAGGGACTTTCCACAGATTCATTTCTATTGTTTCTTTCGTTATATTATAATGTTTTTATAACCGGTACACTAATTCGTATTAATTTGCTGAAGAATAGCATTGTATTGTACTTGGTTTTTAGTAAATTAAGTGAGCCTGGTGTAAATGGTGGAGCACTATATTGTGGACAATTTTGATATTATATCCAAACTTTCTTTGTATTAATTTTTATGATTTCATATTTTATATGAAATAAATATTCAACATATCTGGAGGCACTGCTGAGATTTATTGAGATATTTCTATAATTAATTTGTGCAATTAGTGAAAATATTACATACTCCTTATTGGCAAGTCAAATTGTTATTGATTATTGATCAGTGATCAGAATCATGGAGTGCAACAGGCAGCGATAAGGGTGCAGATGATGCATCTCACCCGGAGCAGATGATCTATAAGATTATCAAATATATTTATTCTCAATTCAAATTTGATAGAGAGATGGATGAATGGATCGATGAGCTACAGACAGGAGCTAAGGAAGGAGTTAGGCATGTATGGATGATAGGTGGCATGGTTGAAAGATACCTGACGTCTATGGATTTGGCACAAAATAATAATGAGAAAGTCAGAATGTTATTATGCGCATTGCGCATTGCTGTATATGCATTATTAGAGGTCAACTCTCTTTCACAAAAGAGACGCAAGGCTGTGGAAGAGATGAAGCCTGATATTGTCCGGCTAGAATACGCCCTAGAAGGCGCAAAGGCAAAGATCAAGGATTTAGAGTACAATCTTGATCAAAGCCGTGATGCATATCAAAAGGTGAAACGTGATTTAGAGGAGTTACATCTCCGTCTTTCCAAAACTCAGCAGACAGACGAATCAGCCCGTAATATAGGCAGTGATGAAGGAGATCGGTTTAACACTGAGAGATCTCCTGACCCTCCATTTCTTACTCCCCGATATCCAGACATGTCATCACATGCTTTTAAAGCAGACCCCATCCAAGACACTCAGCAACCTGAAAGTGTTGGCATGATCACACAGGAGGCGTAAACCCAATTGAGTCGGGCATTTCAAACTGTGACCGCCTTACTAGGTGCCAGCAACACGGAAGCCCCAAGAAGTGTCTCTCCACATATTCCCTTGGAGAGGAGTGTTAGGGTTAAATCCCCTGTGCCATATGTGTCTGATGAAAGTGGTCAGAGTGCATGTGAGTCTAAGAGTGATGTGGGAATGCGTGTGTCTTATTCCTTGCCACGCAGGTATGAGTATGCCCATAAGGGGGATCAGGATCCCAGGCGATCATCATATGCTGACGTGAGTTCAAGGAAGAAAAATTCCCAATATGCAGAAAGGGATCAAAGTTCCTTTAGCATAATAACATTTTTAAATGCTACCGTGTCAAAATTTTCTAAGAAGGGTTCTGCCCAAATAACGAACCACTTAGAATTATATGAATCCACTATGGATTCTTTAAAGTTGTTTTCTGATGCTGATCGGATTAGATTCCTTCCATGGGTATTTGATGATAAATACCGTTATTACTTTACCTCCTTTAAGGAGAGAGGAATTCATAATTGGCAAAGTGTTTTGCATGAGGTCAAGCTGAATCGACCATACCGAACCGCTACCGCTGCAAAACGGGACATATATAAACTTGTTTGCAGACCTAGTCAAAGTCCCCGTGAATTCCTCTCTGTCCTTAAAAAATGCCTATGGATTGGCATATAGATCCCCAAACTGGGAGTCTGAGGAGTTCAAACAATTGTTCTATGAGGCTATGCCAACCCAGATAAAACTTAGCTTAGCTAGAGATCTGGACATACAAGCTCCCTGGATAGGTTAGTGACAGCTGCCACCTTACTGTATAATATCAGTGAGGGCCATAATTCTGGTGAGAGGAGATTCAAGAAGTCCCCAGAGCAAAGCATAGCTGAAGCTAAGGTAAACCCTAGCTTGGGATTTGAATCACAGCCCCGCAAGTTCCCTCAATCAACAGGACCTGTCCAACAGAACCAGCGACAGCAAGTAGGACCGCCCAAACAGACCAAACCCCAAAATACTAATGGATCAGAGGGCAATAATTCTGGTGCTGGGAGGTCTAATTACTGTCCCTATTACAATAGGGGTCCCCAGGGATATAGGCCCTATTACAATTCTCAGGGTTATAGGCACTGGAATAACAGGCCCAAACAACAGAGGGAAGATAGGCAAGAAACCTCAAATTCACCCAGGAGTAGGTCACCTACCAATAACCAGGGTGCCCAACAAAACCAAAATCCACGCAAACCAAATAGGTTTCATCAGTTGGCAGAACAAGTGGCCCAGCTGAGTGACATGGTAAGTAAATTGTCCCAGATATCCCCAGGAAAACAGTCTGGATCTTTTTTAGGGACAACTGCAGGTCCCAGCAGTTTAACTGCATAAAGCAGATTGGCGTCAGAACCCAGGCCGCTGCAAGGGTATTATGATGATTGTGGTAGAATCTGCTGTGATTTCTAATCCCAAATTTCCTTGCAGCACCCCTGACCCGGAAATTAGGGCCAGAGGGGAAATGTCTAATATGTCATTTGTCTTGCAGCCTAATAATGTCAATTCATATGACCAGATGTCTGTTCCAGTGTGTAATCTCATCGTTCCAGCATATAGCCATGAGCCAGTTCTGACTTGTGGTGTCACACAGCTTTTCCCAAAGGAGGGGGCTAACGCTGCTCCTCCAGCTTGTCCTGGGAGACTCAGGAATGCAGAGGTCATGGAGCTGCAGAGAGGTCAACAGCAGATGGGTAAACATCCTAACTTTCTCTGTGATTTGTTTCAGGTCGATGGCCGATACTTTGTGGATACATATCTCCAAAATGAACTTATCAGACCAATCAAAGGCCTAATAGACACCGGATCACGAGTCACAATTTTATCATACACTTATTTCCAACGGGTTTTGGATTTAACATCAAAGAAGCCAAGATTAAGGTCATTTGATGGCTCTTTGATAAGTGTAGGTGGAGATGCCTTACAGGTAAAAGGAACATCCTGGTTGACATTTAAGATTGGCAAGAAGACAATTAGACATCCCACATTGATTGTGGATCTTCCATATGATCGGCTGATCATAGGAATCGATTTACTAAAAAGATTGAGTTCCATAGTCGACTTCATTAATGAAGCAGTATGGACTCAGGTGAAGGTACCCATTGCCTATGAATATTCCTGCAATACACAAGCACAACGCAGTTGTCATGTGATTGAGGAGAGCCCTAACTCTGTTAAAGTTTATTTCAGGAACAATCAGTCCCCGGATGTCACGATCCTGAAAAATGGTAAGCCTGAGGAGGATGTCAGCGGTGCCACTCACATCATTACCATCCAAAGGGAAAGAATCGAGAAGGTGACCCTGGATGATGATGTCTTAACCATTTCTCTTCAAGGGGAAATCAGGAAGTCGTGGACCTGACCAAACATACTCAATCAATGGTCCGGATTGAAAAGGTCAATGACAATTTATTGATTCCCGTACAGGTGAACAATATAGCCCGGGTAAAATACGCCAAATTGGATCTGAAATCCGAAGCTAGCTATATAAGCCTAGGACTTCTAAAACAGGTTACTAATCCTAAAATGATAAAAAGTTCCTCTCCACAGGACCACATGACCTGGATGGAGATTCCCAGAGTCACAATGTTATTGCGAGATGCATTTTATCTATTTCTATAGGAAATAAGACAACGGAACACGTCTTCATCGTGTTGAATGAACCACGGTACCAGATGTATATAGGTAATGACCTTCTACACAGATTTGCCGTGCAGATTGATCTGGTGAACCATACTCTATGGTCCAGATTACCAGGAAACCCAGAGGGATTACAGGATGTAGAGCAAGCCTTAAGATGGGGACAACAGATGCCCTATGCCGTGAGTATTATGGTTGCTGAGGAGGTTGAAATCCCTGAAGGATGCAAACCATTTCTTCTACCCATTCAAGTAAAGAAGGGACAGAAGCTGAAGAACGCAGAGCGCGTTGATCTGGTTATCCAACAGAATGCAGAAACTCGGCCTAAAGGTAAAGCCTAATCCCTGATAAACATCCATCAGGATCCATTACAAATGGTAGTGTATAACATGGTTCCTCATAGCATATCCCTACAAAAGGACACCGTGATTGGTCTAGCTATGGATTCGGAATACTACACTTTTGGATTCCAAAATGATGTAATCGGATTAATACCTGATGAGTACCTAACCGAAGAACGGGTAGTGGAACAAAATTTTCCTCAAGCCCTGAGGGGTTATTTAATATTCACTCTGTTTATCCTTTTCAGCGCTGAAGAAGGTACATGTCACATCGAGGAAACATCATTGGTTTTCAACCATGAGATCGATGAAAAGGAGTTCGAGTCATACCAGCAAGGAAAGGATAAAGTACGCTACACCCAGAACGATTTAACTACTGAGCTTGAAGAAGCTTATGAGTTAAGTCAGCCTGAGATCTTCCCAGAACTTAAGGAACAGGTGGAAGAAAAACTCTCCATAGCCGATGCATGCTCCGATGAATCAGAGTGTCAACAGCTAAGGGAACTGTTTACAGAGTTCCAGGAGATGTTTGCCAAGGATTCTTATGACTGTGGGAAACTGACCTACAAGTTGTAAGAATCCAGACAGATCCCAATGCACCTCCTGTTTTTGTTAAACAGTACCGACTTCCGCTGGCGGCTTATGAGTCACTATCGGAAATCATCAAAAACCTGGAGAAGAGGGGTATCATCCGTCCAGTACACAGTTCGTTCAATCATCCAATACTTGGAGTCCTCAAACCCAACGGTCAATTTCGACTCTGCTCGGACCTAAGGCAACTAAACAAACGAGTCTATATGTCCGGATGGCCCGTGCCATATATTGATCAGTGTTTGGCACAAATTCAGGGATCCAAAATCTTCACTGCCCTTGACTGTGCGCAAGGATATTGGACGATTAAGGTGGATGAACGGGATCAGTACAAACTGGCCTTTACATTCGGCAAACAACAGTATGCATGGACCCGACTGCCCTTCGGGTACATCAATGCGGGCCATGAATTTGCAGTGTTCATGCATAAGGCATTATCCTATGTGGATGACATCCTGATCAAAAGTACAACTTTTGAGGAACACCTCCAGGAGTTGAGGCATGTACTAACCCAGCTGAGGAGAGCAGGTGTGAAACTTTCTTTACAGAAAGCCCAATGGTGCCGGACCAAGGTGAATTTCCTTGGCCATGAAATCACTGCCGAAGGAATCAATCCACAGAAGGAGAAGGTGGAGGCAGTGATCAACACAAAATCTCCTACAAATCTTAAGGAGTTGAGATAATTTCTGGGCATGATGAACTACTCACGTAAGTTCATAGATAATTATGCAGAAATTACAAAACCTCTTTGCAGTTGCTAAAGAAAGGAGTAAAATGGGAATGGAGTGAGCATCATGAGCAAGCTGTAACCGAGCTTAAGGCCAGACTTATCCAGGCTCAATGCCTTGCTTATCTGGAAGGTAGAAAACCATTCTTTGTGGAAACAGGTTTCACCAACAAAAGCGTAAGTGCAGTTCTTTTCCAGAAACAGGAAAACCAAAATAAAATCATCGCCTATGCCAGCAAGTCATTGTCACCAGATGAGGTAAGATTTAATAGCTGTGAAAAAGCATTACTGTCAACTGTGTGGGCTTTGCAGTATTTCAGGAGTTTTATCCAAGGCGAAAGGATCATTGTGGAAACTGCACATCAACCACTGCAATATTTGCAACGTGATCGGATAAGGGATGGAAACCTGTCAAACAGCAGGATAACTGCCTGGACAATGTCCTTGCTGGGATGGCCATTGGAGATCAGGTACAAGCAAAACAATAAAAACCCAGTTGCTCAAGGATTAGCAGAATTCCATGATTGTTCCAATACGGACCACAAAGGTGAGTCACCAGAAAATGATTTCCTGGAGGAACAGTCATCATCCCCATATAAATCGTACAAGAGAGTACTGTAAGTCGTTACCATGTGTGTATGTTGACGGTTGTTCTTTCCATACCAATGTAGGATCTGAACTTACACTGGTTGCAGGGATTGGAATCGTGTGGAATAACATATTCCCAAACATATCCATCGGATATAAAATCGGTTCCAAAAACAGCCAGATCGCAGAACTTACCACTGTGTACAAAGCCGTACAAATGGCTATTGAGTATGATATTAAAGAGTTTGTCATAATCACAGATTCTGATTATATTCAGTAACAGCTTTGTGGAATACTTTCCCGGATGGAAAAGATCCAACATGATGAGAAGCAACAACAAGCCATTCAAACATGGTAAAATGTTTTGTAAAATTGATGAAATGGTTACTACCCACAGTCTCACCATTTACTGGAAAAAGGTAAGAGGCCATGCAAAATATCCGGGTGTGGATAAAGATGGAAATGACCTAGCGGATTCCCTTGCCAAGCAAGCAGCCATTAATGGAGACGTCTTGGACGTGGATGACCTCATGGGAACTATCCAAGTGGATGCTATGACAAGGAGTCAGGCCCAAAAGGGAGTTGAAGCCAATGTGGCACAATGGAGCCAAGATTCCCTAGTGAGGATCTCATTGCGAGCCAAAAGGGGAATCCAATCATTGGTCTCTTTTCTAAACATATCGAGGATCCAGGGAATTGTCCCATAACCACGGAGGACTGTGACGGTAAGAAAGAGCTACGGATCTTGATGAAAGGTAAATCCCAATTCTCATTGCAGGATGGATTGTTGATACGGACCTCAAAGAATGTTATAACACAATGGGTAGTACCCGCGGCATACCGAGGTCTGATGCTACAACATGCCCATGATGCCCCAACAGCAGGTCATCGAGGTGAGAAAATAACATATGAATTGTTAAGGGACTATGCTTACTGGCCACACATGTTACAGGACGTAAGAACATACTGTCAAGGATGTCTAATATGCCGTCAATTTCAACCGCAAGGACCCAATCATCGGGCACCGCTGATGAAAAGGGGATGTCCATGCCATGGTCGGATATCCAAATCGACTTCATTGGACCAGTAACTACATCTTCAAAAGGAAACCGATACATGTTAACTGTGACATGTTTATTCATGAAATGGGTGGAATGTTTGCCATGTAAAACATGCAGTTCCAGTATATGTGCATCTCTACTCATCAACCATATTTTTCTAGATTTGGTCTTCCCCAGCGCATCGAATCCGATCGTGGAAGTCACTTCACCAGTGAGGTGATGAAAAAGATGTGGGAAATCTTGGGGGTAAAGAGGAAGCTACACATAGCTTATCGACCAGCCTCTAGTGGTGGAGTAGAGCGTTACAACCAGTCCATTGTGAACATCCTGAAAAAGTTTGTCAATAAATCTGGTAAGGACTGGGATGTCAAGTTGCCTTTGGTGCTTATGGCCATCAGAGCCACCCCAAGCGCAGCAACTAAGCTTTTTCCCTTCGAGATGATCACGGGAAGGAAGATGGTGTTACCGAAGCATTTACTTTACCGGACGACAGACCATAACTTGATCAATGCTACAACATCGCATCAGTATATGGAGAATTTACGTAAGCACCTTCAGCATGCTTTTGCGTTTGCACAGAAGAATATAGAGAGAGCTGCAGTGAGTGCTAAGACGTACTACGATCTGAAGACTATTCAGAAAGAGTACCAAATTTCTGATCAGGTGTATCTCTATAACTTCGCTCGGGATCAAGTGAAGGAGAGAAAATTCCTACCTTCCTGGAAAAGTTTTCCTATGTCATTGCTGACAAATTATCTCCAGTGGTCTACAAGATCAAAATCCCTAAGGGGGATGAGTTTATTGAAAAATGGGTGCACATTAATCAGCTACATGTTTGTCATCCTAGTGCACGACTTCGAGAGATTGAAGGAGTTGGATGAAAAGAGGTGAAGAGACTTTATGGTTCCAGCTAAAGACGGAAGTAAGGATTGGTATCGTATGAACGGAAAAGTGTTATCTGTTATTCTGCATCTTTAACTCATACTAACCCATCCTGATGTATGTTTCCTCTGTAACTAAAACATCTCTTGACTCACCTCTGAAACTAGAACTCACTCTGTCCAAGAAAAGAACTTATGCCAATCAGAGGTATATGGTATTAGTAACTCTTTTCTTGCAGGATAAAGTTGAAAAATGTATGTACTCATATGTGTCATACAATATTTTATAGGCGCAAGATGTCATCAAAGATGATTGCCATTATCTACATCGTCCTGATTTTGGGGAAGGAGTTCCATGCTGAGCCGATTGCTGTGCCAGGTCCTTCGTCCGGAATCATGCTCCAAGATACAGCGGGGTTCATCTTGACGAACAAGAGAATATTATCCCAGAAGGTCTACGTCAGCCTGGATCCACGCGTTTTCGTCGAAAGGCAATTCAACGTGTCCGAAATCCAGTCACCGGAGATCCAAGCCTGGTACCAGATGCACGTCGGATATTCGCAAGGACGGATTACCCAGATCCTGGAGCAAGCAAGGAAGACCTTGACCAGAGAGCAATTCTCTACAAGTCAAAGACCGAAGCGATTTATTTCTGCGATCGTAGCCGCTATAACTTTTAGCGTAGTGGACGCTGTCATTGCCACAGGTGTAACAGTTGCCAACTCCATCTCCATCAAAACTTTGGAGCTCGAGGTCAGTTCACTAAAAAGTAACTTAATGAGCATTCATGCGGAGATGGAAAAGCAGAAACAACATTTATCGGATTTGTATACCGTGGTACAAGATACTGTCATTACTGCAAACTTATATTCTGAGTTATTGACTCACGCAAATCGTCATGAGAATAACGAACAGTTTGCTCAGAGTTATATTTCTAAGAGAGCGTATTTAGAAAGACTTTAGCCAAGCTCTAAATTGGAACTTTGTAAACAAAGCCTACGCACCGTGACCCACGAAGAAGACATATGAAAAGCCCTTTTGGACATTCCAAATATATTCACTACTTTGTGGAATACTTTGGAATGAAGGGGATTTGTCAGGCATTTTCATAACTATATGTGATATCTGATGATAATATGGTCAAAATGGACGTTCATTGCCTTTAAGAGATAGACTGAACCAGAGTTTTGCTATACAACTGAAACAGGCCAAGATGAGGTCATGCAGGGTTCAGTCTGTGTAAAAGTTTATACTGAATACAAAGTATATTGTTTTAAAAAGTTATTGCCAACAGATGTGGGCTTATCTTAAAGAATATAATGGGTCTCACATACACTGTCTGGAAGACACGACCATGTAATAACAAAATGTGGTCCTTTCTTAAGTACCGGTGTCAAGAGAGGTTATTGAGTGTCATTCCAGATAATCACTAGTGTAACGTATATATTCATGTGTGATTGCATATAGTTTTAGTATATTTTAACCAATGATACATATGTTTGTATATTCATATCCAGTTATTGATAATGTATCATTGTATCCATTTGTGTATATACATATATATGCCATGTTTGTATCAATGAGTGTATATTCTATAGAAGCATATAAGCTGGTTTTACTAAGAGGTAAGAGGATTTTCTTTTAGAGAAGAGCTCAATTATCTTAGACGGCAATTATTCAGTCATTTGGATGGCTAAAATACACAAACTGGTTAAACTCTCTAAGGACCATTGTATTTGTATCTGCCCCATAAATTCAAGGATTAGGAAAACTTCTAATACCGCCAGTCAGTCTGAGCAAAGTGTCAGAAAGAACACCTCCTTTGGCTGATATAATGAGCAAAGGTTAAGAAGGTCATGTGAACAGATTAGAGCTGTACACATCTGGCTTTCCTGAACATTTGAATTCTAAAACATCATAGATGATACAATAGTGCCATCAAGTGATAGATGGACAGAAGTTTCTAAAAATGCCAATTAAATGACATAATTACCATACATTAACACCCACCTTATCCAATTGGAAATCCCTAATCCAAGAGGGGATGGACATAGATAAGGATTAGAATATCTGATCCAGTTTTTGGAAAGTCAAAAACACTTAACAGACATCACAGGACATCACAGGACGTCACAGATCAACTTCACTACTTCCAGTCCTAAGAGAAAGCTCCCTCCACCCTAAGGAATTCCTCCAGGAACATACCCGAGACTCACAAAAGATCTAAATCTTGGAAAGCTGGGTCCCGTCTAAAAGCTCTTTATCCCAAAGCCAGGGGTAACGTATAATTTATTTTATTCGCAGCAATTATAAATCGCTATAATTGGCATATAGTTGAAACCCCATTTTGAGTGGGTTAATAGTGTTAAAACAGTAATTTTATGGGAAATTTTAATGAACGTGCACATCATTAAAATTCCTATAATATTTCTATCAGAGTGAGATCTCTGATCGGATTTTATTATCCGTAATTAGGCCAATAGGCGTATTTATAAGGTCAAACACAGCAGAGAGAGTCCGCGTGAGCACAAGGAAGCAGCGGTAACCGTAAAGAGGCAGGCTCAAACCTCCGTGTCAAAATGCAAAATAGAAAGAAAGTTGGTACCGCGCTGGTGAGAGTGACAGTCTGCAGCACTACAGTTGTAAAGTCCTCAGTTGTTCCAAAGGAGCAGCTGGTGTATCCGACAACAATTCACCCGATGGTCTTGCACGCCCCACGTGTGTGTCGGCGTTCCTGTCCAGCCGCCAACGTCCGGTCCTGGGTGTCTGCGCACTAGACCTTTAGATCAAGAGAAAAGAAACACTGGTGCGGTATCTTTGGTAAATTCAATGTAGCGCAAGATTTATTACACTTACAAAATCCACATAATTAAGAACATATAAACGACTGCCCGACCCGGGTTTCACCGTAAGGCTTCTTCAGGGGCTCTGCAATTGAATGAATAGAGTCCGTGGCCGGTTAAAATACATGGCTGTGGTTAGTTCACCCCGAAGTGAACTCCCAATAACAGCAATATTAGTTATAAATATATATAGATAAATGATAAAAACTCCATAAAAGCAGCATGCAATGCTAATAATAAAAACAAATAACACGGAATTTGTAAGAAACACTGCATATTCCGACTCATGGAAGCGCACAATTGACCCGAATTGGGACCTCATACCATGCACACATTTTTAATGTCCCACTCAATATTAAGACCGCTTGGTTGTAAAGTGCCCATCTGGAAAATCCATTCTGCTTCCTTTTTGTTGATCTGAGTGACCGGGTTCCCCCTCCAATGATTTTTAACAACCTCCACTGCACAGAACTTCAAACCTTTGGGGTCCTTCTGATGACACCGTTTAAAGTGTACAGAAACACTATGGGTTTCTAACCCCTTTTTATATTTCTAATGTGCTCAGCCACTCGTACTTTCAATTTTCTCAGGGTCCTACCTATATATTGGAGCCCACAGGGGCATTCTAACAAATATATCACGCCCGTGGTCTCACAGGATGAATTCCCTTGATTTTTAGTACCCTATTATTGGATGTAGCGGTGGCTATTTCAACCTTGGTTTTTTTCTTGTCGTCCTTCTCCCTATTCTTACATCCCATACAGAACCCGCACCAAGAGAAACCACTACTCTTCTTTGACAGAGGGATACTTTCTCTAAGGCATCCATGTACGACCCGATTCCCAATCGTGGGTGCCTTTTAAAGATGAAGGGGGCCTATCTGGTATAATGTCCCCTATAATGTTGTCTCCCTTCAAAGCGTTCCAATTCTTACTGATGATCTTTTTAATCTGTGGACAAAACGAGGAAAAAGTGGTGGAGAACGCAAATTTAAATCTCTCAGCGCTCCCCTTCTTCTGCAATTCATTATTTTTACCGATGTCTGTGGTCTCTGTTTTATCTCTTTCTTTATCTATTATCTCCTCTTTCTGTTGGTGTAACTCATCCTCAGTGTAGCCTTTTTCTAGGAATCGCTTAATGATAACTTCACTCTGTGCCTCAAAGTCTTTCTCCTCTGTACAGTTGCGGCGAATGCGTTGTAATTGGCCCTTTGGTATGTTGCGGATCCAGGGTTCATAGTGGCAGCTATTCCTTTCAATGTACCCATTCCTGTCAGATGGTTTAAAGTAGGTACATGTCTTAACCCTACCACCTACAACTCTGATCTCCAGATCCAGGAAATGTATTTGGCTGTCGCTGATATCAGCTGTAAAAATAATGCCCCAAGTATTTGAATTCATTTGGGACACGAACCCCTCAAGATCAATTTTGGACCCATGCCAGATGCACACGCAGTCATCAATGTATCTTTTCCACAATTGTAGGTTACCACCTTCATCTTTTTGCCGCAACATTGGATCAATATTGTGGTTTTCCCAATAGGACATAAATAAATTTGCAAAACTGGGTGCGAATTTCGCACCCATTGCCACTCCTGAGGTCTGCAGGAAGAATTCATTATTGTACCAGAAGTAGTTGTGCTGGAGACAATAATGAATACAGTCAACAATAAAATCTTTCCTCTCTTTGGTCATTTGCAGATCCTGGTCCATGTAGAATCTCACGGCTTCTACTCCTATTTGATTGAGAGGACAGGAAATAGAGACTACACTCCGACAAGATTCCATTAAAGATGCCACCTTACCCTATAAAGGGAGAACAGACCGGGATGACCATGGGGAGGGCTCTAGGGTGAATCCGAATCAGGTCTGTCAGCCAGGTCCCAGAAGGGACTTTAACCGCTATAGATCTAATGGCTACAGAGAATATGTTCCACCTTACCGGCAGAACAATCAATATGACCGGGGACCTTACAATGGTTTTCACCGAAGAGCCCCACATGAGTATAACCCCAGAGGGGGTAACGGGTATCAATCTAGACCTTATCACAACCAGCGAGGGTACCACTTTAATGGGTATAATAGAAATTTAAATCCCTTTAATGGAGGGAGAGATTATGATAGGAGACCTTATGAAGACAAAACCGTAATGAGAAGCTATGCACAAAACACCAGGGAAGTTGAAGCTGGAGGGATGAATATTAAGACCGCTCAAACTAATATGGGGGAGAACGGCCCAACTCCACGGGGTAATACAGGGAAGGGTGACGAACGAGGGGACGCGACTAGCGTTCATATGGAAAATTTTCCCCATCAAATGATGAAGGGCAAAACTCAGGGACAGGATGTATGGAAAGAGGAAACACCAAGAAAGAAAAAGAGAAGTACAGGGGAAAAAGGGGAGGGAGAAAACATCACAAGTCCGGAAGCAAAGAAAGGCAGGGGAGCCTGTAGGAATTTTTAACCTAAGCACACATACACTATCTGTGGAAGAGATCTCTGTTCTGAATAAAGGTTTAAAATATGCACCAACTTTTAAGGGGAACAAATTTAATACTTACCTAGATGTACACAGGTTTATTCGGAAATTAAATATTTGCAAGTATGTCCTAAAGAATCCAATCGAAACCTCACAGCTGCAAAATACAAACATCCACACAAACCTCAGGAATAAGTCCACCTTCTATCCCGAACATCAACAGAACGAATGCATTGAAGCCTTTAAACTGGGAGTACTGAAGGGTTTGGATCGTATGAATGAAGGGGTTGGTGCAAAAACTAACTTAAATAGGAAAGAAAGAGACGCACTTGAGAAATTAGAAAATAATAAGGAAATTGTGATCAAACCCGCTGATAAGGGGGTGGGGTGGTGATCCTTAACAAGGGGGATTATGACCAAGAGATGCAAAGGATACTTAGCGACGCCTCCACCTACAAGAAATTAAAAGGTGACCCCGTCATGCAATATAAAAATGAGTTGAAGAATCTCCTTGACAGGGGCCTGATTCAAGGTGTGTTAAATAAAAAGAATATCAGTATTTAAATAATATCTACCCGAGGACCCCTGTCATTTACTACTTGCCAAAGGTGCACAAAAATATGGAACGACCGCCAGGGAGGCCCATAGTTTCGGGATTGATTCTATCACGAGCCGTGTGTCTGAATACGTGGACATTTTTTACAAAAATATGTGCCTACTACACCTTCGTATCTGAAGGATACAGGTCATGTTTTAAACATATTGAAGGAGATAGGGCAGCTACCAAAGGAGGCATTACTATGTACTCTTGACGTCACCTCCCTGTACACGATAATTCCTAATCAAATAGGAGTAGAAGCCGTGAGATTCTACATGGACCAGGATCTGCAAATGACCAAAGAGAGGAAAGATTTTATTGTTGACTGTATTCATTATTGTCTCCAGCACAACTACTTCTGGTACAATAATGAATTCTTCCTGCAGACCTCAGGAGTGGCAATGGGTGCGAAATTCGCACCCAGTTTTGCAAATTTATTTATGTCCTATTGGGAAAACCACAATATTGATCCAATGTTGCGGCAAAAGATGAAGGTGGTAACCTACAATTGTGGAAAAGATACATTGATGACTGCGTGTGCATCTGGCATGGGTCCAAAATTGATCTTGAGGGGTTCGTGTCCCAAATGAATTCAAATACTTGGGGCATTATTTTTACAGCTGATATCAGCGACAGCCAAATACATTTCCTGGATCTGGAGATCAGAGTTGTAGGTGGTAGGGTTAAGACATGTACCTACTTTAAACCATCTGACAGGAATGGGTATATTGAAAGGAATAGCTGCCACTATGAACCCTGGATCCGCAACATACCAAAGGGCCAATTACAACGCATTCGCCGCAACTGTACAGAGGAGAAAGACTTTGAGGCACAGAGTGAAGTTATCATTAAGCGATTCCTAGAAAAAGGCTACACTGAGGATGAGTTACACCAACAGAAAGAGGAGATAATAGATAAAGAAAGAGATAAAACAGAGACCACAGACATCGGTAAAAATAATGAATTGCAGAAGAAGGGGAGCGCTGAGAGATTTAAATTTGCGTTCTCCACCACTTTTTCCTCGTTTTGTCCACAGATTAAAAAGATCATCAGTAAGAATTGGAACGCTTTGAAGGGAGACAACATTATAGGGGACATTATACCAGATAGGCCCCCTTCATCTTTAAAAAGGCACCCACGATTGGGAATCGGGTCGTACATGGATGCCTTAGAGAAAGTATCCCTCTGTCAAAGAAGAGTAGTGGTTTCTCTTGGTGCGGGTTCTGTATGGGATGTAAGAATAGGGAGAAGGACGACAAGAAAAAAACCAAGGTTGAAATAGCCACCGCTACATCCAATAATAGGGTACTAAAAATCAAGGGGAATTCATCCTGTGAGACCACGGGCGTGATATATTTGTTAGAATGCCCCTGTGGGCTCCAATATATAGGTAGGACCCTGAGAAAATTGAAAGTACGAGTGGCTGAGCACATTAGAAATATAAAAAGGGGTTAGAAACCCATAGTGTTTCTGTACACTTTAAACGGTGTCATCAGAAGGACCCCAAAGGTTTGAAGTTCTGTGCAGTGGAGGTTGTTAAAAATCATTGGAGGGGGGAACCCGGTCACTCAGATCAACAAAAAGGAAGCAGAATGGATTTTCCAGATGGGCACTTTACAACCAAGCGGTCTTAATATTGAGTGGGACATTAAAAATGTGTGCATGGTATGAGGTCCCAATTCGGGTCAATTGTGCGCTTCCATGAGTCGGAATATGCAGTGTTTCTTACAAATTCCGTGTTATTTGTTTTTATTATTAGCATTGCATGCTGCTTTTATGGAGTTTTTATCATTTATCTATATATATTTATAACTAATATTGCTGTTATTGGGAGTTCACTTCCGGGTGAACTAACCACAGCCATGTATTTTAACCGGCCACGGACTCTATTCATTCAATTGCAGAGCCCCTGAAGAAGCCTTACGGTGAAACCCGGGTCGGGCAGTCGCTTATATGTTCTTAATTATGTGGATTTTGTAAGTGTAATAAATCTTGCGCTACATTGAATTTACCAAAGATACCGCACCAGTGTTTCTTTTCTCTTGATCTAAAGGTCTAGTGCGCAGACACCCAGGACCGGACGTTGGCGGCTGGACAGGAACGCCGACACACACGTGGGGCGTGCAAGACCATCGGGTGAATTGTTGTCGGATACACCAGCTGCTCCTTTGGAACAACTGAGGACTTTACAACTGTAGTGCTGCAGACTGTCACTCTCACCAGCGCGGTACCAACTTTCTTTCTATTTTGTATTTATAAGGTGTCTTTTACTGCTATATTCTTTGATTGAGCATAAGGGACTTTCCACAGATTCATTTCTATTGTTTCTTCGTTATATTATAATGTTTTTATAACCGGTACACTAATCGTATTAATTTGCTGAAGAATAGCATTGTATTGTACTTGGTTTTTAGTAAATTAAGTGAGCCTGGTGTAAATGGTGGAGCACTATATTGTGGACAATTTTGATATTATATCCAAACTTTCTTTGTATTAATTTGTATGCCATTTTACTGTATCTGTAATAAATTATATTTTATATAATTAATTGCACCCTGTTTCATTAGCTGCACAAATTGACTTTAGATCTCATCAATAAAAGAACTGGCGTTTATATGTCCGCCAATTAAAAGTTTAAAAAATTTCATTTTTCATAAAAATATAAAATCATAATTTTTATGATTTTATATTTTTTATGAAATAAATATTCGACAAATGGGACATGGTGTAAAAAAAAAGGCCATCAAAATCAGCCTTCCAGAAACCATATGGCGTTCCTTTCCTTTCTGCGCCCTGCCGTGTGCCCGTACAGCAGTTTACCACCAAGTGTGGGGTGTTTCTGTAAACTGCAGAATCAGGGCAATAAATGTAAAGTTTTATTTGGCTGTTAACCCTTGCTTTGTTACTGGAAAAAATTGATTAAGATGGAAAATTTGCCAAAAAATAGCTGTTTTGGCACCGTGTTAATCTGAGGGGTTAGGTCATGGGGTATTTTTATAGAGCAGATTATTACAAATGCGGCGATACCTAATTTGTCTACTTTTTTTAAATTTATTTAGGTTTAACACTATATTATCCTCTTTAAAACGAATGAGAGGACGGTTTTATTGGCACTATTTTGGGGGGCATAAGACTTTTTGATCGCTTGCTATTATACTTTTTGTTATGTAAGGTGAGAAAGAAATTTATTTTTTTGCACCGCTTTTTTTTTATTTTTTACCAGGCCATACCTAATGTGTCTACTTTTTTAAATTTATTTAGGTTTAACACTATATTATACTATTTGAAACAAAATAAAAACATTTTTAGTATCTACACAGTCTAAGATTATTAAGTTTTTATCCGATTGTCTTAGGTAGGGGCTTATTTTTTGTAGGATGAGAGGACGGTTTTATTGGCACTATTTTGGGGGGCATATGACTTTTTGATCGCTTGCTTTTACACTTTTTGTTATGTAAGGTGACAAAAAAAATCTTTTTTTTGCACTTTTTTTTTTTTCACCGTGTTAATCTAAGGGGTTAGGTCATGGGGTATTTTTATAGAGCAGATTATAACAGACGTGGCTATACCTAATTTGTCTCCTTTTTTAATTTTTGTAGTTTTACAAACTATCATTTTTGACCAATAATGCAGGCATTTCTGGGTGGCCTCAAACCGGGAGCGTGTCATGGCCGTACTGTAAAGTGGGACACTATCCATTTTAAAATACTTAGCCATGATAATGATTGTCTGGCAATTTTAAAAGGGCATTCTAACTGCACCAACGCTTCGTGTTGACAAGTGGAAACTTTCTCTCAACAATACAGTGTGGACATATAACAACATTGAGTGCAACCTAATGAGTAAACCTACTGAACTATTGCAATAGTATACTTTACTACATTGTTGTATCGTTGGTACAGTTTTACATCCAATCTTCAGTACCAACTGTGACTGGAATCTACACCTCATTACAGCTTGAGTACAATCCCTGGCCAAGCCCAATGTACCACTGCACTTGACTATATTACCTTTGCACCTTGATGCAGTCATGCATTTAATTTCCAGTGCCAAGATATAACAAGTACTAACAGCGACTCTTTTTGCCTGAGATATATGCATTGGACTGCTTTAGGTTCTTTCCCCTGTTCTAGCATTCAGGAGTCATTTGATTTTAACAATCGTTTTTTGTATGATATATGTATCTCTATATGTATCTCTTTCTATACTATATTGTTTTATGGTTTTTATTAAATGTATGATTGACCTAACATTTATTGGTCCTGTATTTCTGAATATTAGAGTGCCCCCATTCCTCAATTAGTGGACACTTTACAAATCACTAGTCAGACTACACATTGAGTACTGTGTACAGTTCTGGGCTCCTGTGAACAAGGCAGACATAGCAGAGCTGGAGAGGGTTCAGAGAAGGGGAACTAAAGTAAGAACTGGAATGGGGCAACTACAGTACCCTGAAAGATTATTAAATTAGGGTTATTCACTTTAGAAAAAAGACGACTCAGGGAGATCTAATAACTATGTATAAATATATCAGGGGTCAGTACAGAGATCTCTCCCATCATCTATTTATCCCCAGGACTATGACTGTGACGAGGGGACATCCTCTGTGTCTGGAGGAAAGAAGGTTTGTACACAAACATAGAAAAGGGTTCTTCACGGTAAGAGCAGTGAGACTATGGAACTCTCTGCCTGAGGAGGTGGTGTTGGTGAGTTCACTAAAAGAGTTCAAGCGGGGCCTGGATGTATTTCTGGAGTGTAGTAATATTACAGACTATAGCTACTAAAGATGGGTCGTTGATCCAGGGAGTTCTTCTGATTGCCTGATTGGAGGTAGAATTGGCTTCTACCTTACAGTTTTTTTTTGCTTTCCTCTGAATCAACGTGCAGGATAACAGGCTGAACAGTCTTATGAACTATGCTACATTGAATGGCATTTAGTAATGTCTTTAAGCCACTATTGTGGCATAAAAAGTCTTACATTATGGCCCATGCCACATATGTGCCATAATTTGTGACTTTTTAGGCTTCTCACCACTTTTCTGAAATGGCGAGAAAAGGGCTGCCGTATTTACTATAACTTACACCAGAAACTGGTGTAAGGTATTGTTGAAGTCTGCACCAGCTCCTGGCTTCAGTTTCTGGCACATGGCAGGACCGAGATGCACCTAATTTATTAAGGCATCTGCCTCTTACTAAATTAGGTGCATCTCACACCACTGTTGAGATCAAGACTGGCATATGGGTAAACCAGTCGTGATAAATCTACCTGATTGAAGTTTTGACCGTATGGTTTTGCAATGTCAGATTGTCTACAAGTGAACACTGCTTAGTCATTCCCATTGACTTGTATTGAGGCTCAATATACTGTTGCAAGAAAAAGTATGTGAACCCTTTGTGGAATGATATGGATTTCTGCACAAATTGGTCATAAAATGTGATCTGATCTTCATCTAAGTCACAACAATAGACAATCACAGTCTGCTTAAACTAATAACACACAAAGAATTAAATGTTACCATGTTTTTATTGAACACACCATGTAAACATTCACAGTGTAGGTGGAAAAAGTATGTGAACCCTTGGATTTAATAATTGGTTGAACCTCCTTTAGCAGCAATAACTTCAACCAAACGTTTCCTGTAGTTGCAGATCAGACGTGCACAACGGTCAGGAGTATTTCTTGACCATTCCTCTTTACAGAACTGTTTCAGTTCAGCAATATTCTTAGGATGTCTGGTGTGAATTGCTTTCTTGAGGTCATGCCACAGCATCTCAATCGGGTCGAGGTCAGGACTCTGAATGGGCCACTCCAGAAGGCGTATTTTCTTCTGTTTAAGCCATTCTGTTGTTGATTTACTTCTATGCTTTGGGTCGTTGTCCTGTTGTAACACTCATCTTCTGTTGAGCTTCAGTTGGTGGACAGATGGCCTTAAGTTCTCCTGCAAAATGTCTTGATAAACTTGGGAATTAATTTTTCCTTCGATGATAGCAATCCGTCCAGGCCTTGATGCGGCAAAGCAGCCCCAAGCCATGATGCCCCCACCACCATACTTCACAGTTGGGATGAGGTTTTGATGTTGGTGTTGTGTGTTTCTTCCAAACAACTCAAATTTGGTTTAATCTGTCCACAGAATATTTTGCCAGTACTGCTGTGGAACATCCAGGTGCTCTTGTGCAAACGTGCAGCAATGTTTTTTTTGGAGAGCGGTGGCTTCCTCTGTGGTATCCTCCCATGAAATCCATTCTTGTTTAGTGTTTTACATATCGTAGATTCGCTAACAGGGATGTTAGCATATGCCAGAGACTTTTGTAAGTCTTTAGCTGACACTCTAAGTTTCTTCTTCACCTCATTGAGCAGTCTGCGCTGTGCTCTTGCAGTCATATTTATAGAACGGCCAAGTGCTGAAGTTTCTCCATTTAAAGACAATTTGTCTTACCGTGGACTGATGAACAGCAAGGCTTTTGGAGATACTTTTATAACCCTTTCCGGCTTTATGCAAGCCAACAATTCTTAATCCTAGGTCTTCTGAGAGCTCTTTTGTGCGAGGCATCATTCACATCAGGCAATGCTTCTTGGGAAAAGCAAACCCAGAACTGGTGTGTGTTTTTATAGGGCAGGGCAGCTGCAACCAACACCTCCAATCTCATCTCATTGATTGAACTCCAGATGGCTGACACCTTACTCCAATTAGCTCTTGGAGATGTTATTAGTCTAGGGGTTAACATACTTTTTCCACCTGCATTGTGAATGTTTACATGGTGTGTTCAATAAAAACATGGTGACATTTAATTCTTTGTGTGTTATTAGTTTAAGCAGACTGTGATTGTCTATTGTTGTGACTTAGATGAAGATCAGATCACATTTTATGACCAATTTGTGCAGAAATCCATATCATTCCAAAGGGTTCACATACTTTTATTGCAACTGTAAGTCTACGGTAGCCTCTAACTGCAACTATATTTCTGTTAGGCTGTTCTTCTCCAGCTTCACCCTAGATCAGTTAGAAATTGTATAAAAGTAGAAAAGGCAACAAAAAAACACAGATGAAATCATTATCAGCATCTGATAAAAAAAAAAAAGATTGTATAAAACTGCATTTTCTTTAGCTCCAAAAGACAAAAACTGCATCAAAAACCCAGTTTGAGAGTAAGGGCTCATTCAGATGGGCAATTTTGTGGATTAGATACGAACCCATTACCTTCTATGGGGCCCTTTTCTTCCATTCCCTGGCTCCGAAAAAACAAATAAAACATGTCCTATACTTGTCAGTGAAAATCAGGACTTGGCCCCATCGAAGTCTATGGGTCTGCAAAAATGCGGAACACGATGTTTTTTTTCTGCGGACATGCCACAAGATTAGCTCGCACAGGGCGCCTGAACACCTAAGGCCAGCCCTGAGCACATCGGCATCTGCATGCCCCATTCAGATGAACGGAGTTGATTTTCAGTCTCAGAAATTTCGGCAGAAAATGTGAAGGCATTGTTAATCATCAATAAGTGTCACTACTACATGTGCAGGGCCACATATGGTGGCGCTCATGGAAATCATTTTATTTGTATGTTCAATTTAAGAAAGGACATCACATCAGCCATGGCCTCAGTGAAGGAATCGTCTCTGCTCAAAAAGCATAATTATATAGTTTAGTAACATGTGGAGCCACCTTTGTTTGCTGTAGGAGTATATCAGGAGCACATCATTGTGGTCCACTCTTCTTTACAACATTGCTTCAGGTCATTGATACCAGTGGCATTTCTTCATTCACAGAATCTCAATGGAGTTGTGGTGTGGAATGTGGTTTAGCTATTCCAACATCTAGATTTTTTTTTTCTTTAGCCATTGCAATTTGCTTGCAACCATTGTCCTGTCCATGACCGAAAGATTAAAGGGGAATTCCAGTGTAAAGAGAGTGTTCTCATAGGCTGCACATGCTGTAAAAAATAACAGATGTTAGACTGATAGATAAGCTCATTATTAAGTAAAACATGTCATGGCATTATGTGCAAAACGAGATATGTTACATTACCCCCTACATAAGACCTCTCATTCTTGACTACGGCCCACCTGTCCAGAGAGCAGCGGATCCTGTCCCCCCCTTAACTTTTACCCATCTCATACCACTCCCCCCATCCTCATTCCCCCTTTAGACAATTGGAGGAGGAGGGCAGAATGTGGCAGCTACTGATCGCCACCACAGGGGGACAGCTTCAGGAGAGGTATTTTGTACTACACTGTGGTATTTGATTCCATAGGATAGTATTCGGCACTATGGTATTACTGACACTACCAACTTGTATTGGCCCCATCTACTTGTGTTTTCCCACCTTCTGTCAGTTTGGACCTACCTATAATATTGGGTCCACTTTTAGGTTTTTCCAGTGCCACTATAAGTTCCCAATCCGCTCCTGCTCACCGACCTAATTAAAATTACTAATAAACAAATATTTTAAAAGAGATATGCTACATTATGACAAAAAATTGGAATATACAAGAGTGTAGCTGACTGGTATAACGATGACAAAGGGCACATTGATGAGTGAAATATGTTCTGTCATCATGTACGAATAAAGCATGGTTAAAGAGGTTGTGCACATTTTTGGGGGGCTGACCTGCGATGGGAGACATATTTACCTGCTTCCCGACGCTGACTCCCAGCTCCTGCGCTCTCTGACCTCCGCTGCTCTGCTCAGGTCCCAGGATGTAAAGTCGTTCATCGGGTTTACATGTCGTAGTTTTATTCCTGCCGCCTCTCGGCATGTTTGCCGTGCTGCCACCGAAACTCTGGCCCACCCCCGGACCTCTACATGTGGTCGTAAACTGCTGTAAAGGATCGCCAGATGGTATTTGTAGGGCAGATTTTGCTGGACTGGTTTTTAGACACCATGTCCCATTTGAAGCCCCCTTGATGTACCCTACAGTAGAAACAATCAAAAAGTGACCCATTTTGGAAACTACAGGATGAGGAATACGGGAATTGATACTATTTTGGGGTACACATGATTTTTTGATCGCTTTATATTTTTTGTGAGGCAAAGTTACCACAAACGGCTGTTCTGGCACAGTTTTTATTTTTGTTTTTTTACAATGTTCATCTGACAGGTCTACTTTTTTCAACTTTTTTTGTTTGTTTCAGTTTTACATAATAAAGCATTTTTGAAAAATAAATCATGTTTTTGTGTCTCCATTTTCTGAAAGACAGATTTTTTCTATTTTTTCTTTAGAGCAGATTGTTACAGATGCAGCGATACTAATATATATTTTTTTATTTATTTAGGTTTTACACAATAAAAGCATTTTAGAAAAAAAACATGTTTTTGTGTCTTCATTTTCTGAAAGCCATATTTTTTTTTTTTGGGGCGATTGTCTCATATAATGGCTCATATTTTGCGGGATTAGGGGACGGTTTGATTGGTACTAATTTTGGGTACATATGACTTTTTTGATCACTTTTAATACCATTTTTTGGGCAGTCAGGTGGGCCAAATTTAAATTCTATCATAGTTTTTCTTTCTTTTTTTATGGCTTTTACCGTGCAATGAGAAAGTAATGTGATCCTTTTATAGATCAGGTCGTTACGGATGCGGCGATACAACATTTTTAGTGTTTTCTATTTTTTTTTCTTTTTAGTCAATTATAAATTTGCAGAAATAGGGAGAAATTAGGATTTTTTTTTCACTTTTTTCAACTTTTTTTTTTTTTACACTTTTTTGACCCAGACCCACTTGGTTCTTAAAGATCCAGTGGGTCTGATGCCTCTAGAATACACTGAAGTACACTATATAGTGTGATACAGTGTATTTTCATTCACAGTTAGGCCTCTTGAACACGAACGTATTTTCTTTCCGTGTCCGTTCCGTTCTTGCGGTCCATATGCGGAACCATTCATTTCAATGATTCCGCAAAAAAAAAACGGAATGTGCTCTGTGTGCATTCCGTTTTCGTATATCCGTCCTGCTAAAAGATATAACTTGTCCTATTATTTTCCTGCATAACGGACAAGGATAGTACTGTTCTATTAGAGGTCAGCTGTTCCATTCAGCAAAATACGGAATGCACACGGACGTCATCCATAATTTTTGTGGATCCGTTTTTTGCGGACCGCAAAATACATATGGTCGTGTGCCTGATCAGGCTCAGATATACCATGGCTAGCCGGATTCCTGTGAAGGTGTCCAGTTGCCATGGTAACCATCGGGACGCTGCATATAAAATATACATTTTAGAAGGTTCTGATCTCCACTGGACTTTCAGCCAGCATTAGGATTATCTGATTGGCTAGTCTGTAAAGACTAGCCAATCAGAGGTATCTCCCGCCCTCATTGGTCCCGGGCCGGTAAGCTGCGATCCCTGGCTGTGTGTAACAGCCGGGATCTCAGCCCTGTCACCATGTCTGCAGACATGGTAACAGTTTAGTGCAATGATGAGTATACACATCATATAGCACTAAGGGGTTAAACCGCACCTGTCAGCAGGAAGAACTCTATTAAACCAGGAATACTGCCTGGTAGGGCTGATCCTGCTGATTAAAATACCTGTCTTGTGAAAATCAATCGCTACATTCCTGAAAAAACAGACTTTTATTTTTTCTGAAACTGCCCCATCACTTGCACCAGACCCTCCACAGAGGATACCTTCCTTGGCTCATCACACAGTGTGTCTCCAAAGGGGCCCTGCTACTTTTCATGATGGAAAAGCGCCCAGCAGTGGAAGGCTGTGTGGAAATCTACCTACTCTCATCATCATGGGAGCTCACATAGACTGGTGCTTTTTTTCTATAGTGTGGAAGCACGGCCACTGCTGTAAGTGGCTTGTATTAAAGGGGTTAACCCCTCATATAGGTTATACTTTACCCCGCTCCCCGACACATGTGTCGTTCCTGATGCCTGCACAGCAGCCACTGCATCTCCCTGGAGATCTAGCAGCCAGTAGCAAGCTGCTATGGGGACGAGCCTCCCTAGTATCACCTGTGATGCTAGGGAGGCTCGTCCCTCAACTGGTTACCACCTCTCTGTTGGCCTGCCGGTGTCTCATCCCACTCTCGCTCACTACTGCAGGTCTCTCCTGCTGATTCAATTGTGTAGCCTTCGTCATTTCATCATTAAATAGGAATACACGATAACCTCTAGACAACAACCGCCTTTTTAAGTCCCGGGCGTGCCTATTAAGATCTTCCTCTATTTTGTTAATACGTCTTAATCTCACAAATTGGCCATAAGGGACAGCTTTTTTAGGCTACTTTCACACTTGCGTGTCACACTTATTCTTTTCCGGCATAGAGATCCGTCAAAAGGGCTCTATGCCGGAAAAGAACTGATCAGGCATATTCCCATGCTTTCTGAATGGAGTGAAATCCATTCAGTCAGCATCAGGATGTCTTCAGTTCAGTCACTGTACGGTGTTTTCGCCGGAGTATATACCGCAGCATGCTGCGTTATTTTCTCCGGCGAAAAACGCCGGAGGACTTGCCGGAAAGACGTATCCGGCGTAAATGTCCATTGAAATACATTAACGCCGGATCCGTTACAAAGTGCTCTGTCTTTCTCGGATCGACGGATCCGGCATTTCAATCTGCGCATGTGCAAGGGCAGAGGAGGAGCCGGGGAAGCAACTTCCTGTTGTTCTTTTTGTGCCGGCCTGCGAGGGAGAAAGAAGGACGCCTTGCAGGTGATGTATAAAGTTTTTTTTTATTTTGGGTTGAACAATTAGAAAAATAAAATATAAGCAGCTCCTATGTATGTACCTATACATAGGAGCTGTAAGTACATAGTGGATGCTGGGAGTGGTAGTCCTGGGTACTACCACTCCGAGCATCCACTATGCACTTGTACCTCCTGCAGTCCCTATGCACTTTTTGGAGGACACAGTGCTACATCTGCAGGAGGGGGCGGTGCTGACATCACAGATGGGTCCGGTGCATCACTATTAGTTATTGTTGCTCCCCGTGATGGAACACTTTACGCCCGACCAGCTTTTTGAGGCCAGAAGACAAGTGGATAGCGTCTTATGGCAAGTGCAACACCGCCCCACATCCTTTCCCCCACCCCAGACCTATCCCCTTTCTATGCCCTATCCCCAATCCCACACCGTTCCCCCATCCCACACTGTTCCCCTGTACCAAACTACGTATCCCCCATCACAACCTCCACTTGCCCCTTCCCAAACTACCTTTCCCCCATCCCAGCCTCCTCGTCCCCCATCCCATCACCCTTCCCAGTCCCAAACCCCCCCAGCTCTTTTCTCACCACTATTTTCCCTCTCCTCCTCATTACTTTTCTCCTACCACTCTCACCACTCCATCCTCTTAAGCTCGGGAATCTCCTTCTCCTGCCCCACCCTCACTGTTGCACTTCCCCCAACACGCAGTTTTATGTCCACAGTGGCACAAAATCAGGACAGAGAGGTATCACACCGTGATATGCCCTCCACCCCCAACCTTCCACTCCACCTGGGCCTGTTTACAGGCAGCTTTAAATTTATTTATTTTTATTATAATATATATTATTATATTAAAATATATATATATATATAATATATATATATATATATATATACATAATTTCTTTGAAAAATATTTTATTACTGAAAAATAAATGTTATTTTATTTCAAAAATATTTTGTCTGTTTTCTTTTAGGTGTAAAATCGAAAATTTGCCATAGACTATGGACCGACAAATACTTTTGTCGCTCCAACAGCGATGCTTGACAAGTAGCGTCTAGAGGAGGCCTGACCTAATCTCCCAGCGCAGGGGAGCGACCCAAAGTAAGTGTCGCTCTTCATGGCTTCCCTACACACAACCTAATCTCCCAGCGAAGGGGAAGCAACATCTACTTGGGTCGCTCCCCTGCGCTGGGAGAATAGGTTGTATGTAAGACGCCTGACCTAATCTCCCAGCGCGGGAGCGGCCCAAGTAGGTGTCGCTCCCCTGCGCTGGGAGAATAGGTTGTGTGTAGAGGAGGCCTGACCTAGTCTCCCAGCACAGGGGGAGCGACACCAACTTGGGTCGCTCCCCCTGCGCTGGGAGAATAGGTTGTGTGTAGAGGAGGCCTAACCTAATCTTCCAGTGCAGGAGGAGCGACCCAAGTAGATGTCGCTCCTCAAGCGTGTGGACAAATACAAGAAACACGACGCAATGTATGGTGGTCAACAACATTTTATGAAACAAACTGTTCAACATCAATACACCCCACTGTACCCACCCATACAAGGAAGAAAAACATAAGCAAATAAATGTTTACTGATAAATTAAGTCCTTTACACAATCCTTGCGACTGCGACACTCGATAGCAGTCCAAAAGTTTGAACGCTGGCCATCTGGCTTTCCTCCGGTATCTGCAAAACGGACAAGAATAGGACATGCTCTATTTTTTTCGCGGGAGCACGGACGGAGCAACGGATGCGGACAACACACGGAGTGCTTGTTGCAAATAGTCAGGAGGCACTGCGTGGAGATGCGGGTGCACGGTTAGCGTGAGTCGCCCCAGATGCTTCAATAAGGAACAGAACCGGCACTCCTTACGATGCAGTGATATATTTTATTCGCCACTCATAAGAAGAGAGCGCGTTTCGGCACGTGCAAGTGCCTTTGTCAAACACAATGTGAGCAGCAGCTGCTCGCATTGTGTTTACAAAGGCACCTGCATGTGCCCGGCATGTAGTCACTTTTTATGATATTTGCTGGCATTCAGATTGTATTAAACCCCCACAAGGGGAGACAGACACTGCAAACTCCTGAGAAGAGAGAGCAGGTGGATTTTGCGCTCATGCGCGATGGGTCCCTTAGGTTTAAATGATACAATTCATTTGGGGATGTTCTTGTAATGTCCAATATGTCTGGAGGGAGGATTATGTTTTTAAAGTTGTGTGTTTTGTAACACTTTATGTAATACCCACTCTAGTGTGACGTCACATGCAGGCGCTGTGTATCCGCGCTGCTGGTGACGTCTCACATGTTGAATCATCAGAGCCGACATTCAAAAGCTGACGCAGTAGCGCTGCTTTGTTATTGGCCAGAAGAAGCGCGAAACGGCCGTCGCCGCTACGTCCTGTCAATACACTGTATGTACAGTTGTGTTCAAAATTATTCAACCCCCACTGAAATTGAGTGTTTTGGCCAGTTTGACATTGATTTTGATCATTTCAGTCATCTTGTTTACAATTAAATCACAGAGGCCCTTGTAAGTCAGACAAATATAACATAACATTTATAATGAAATAACCACAAATGTCTTTTCTGTGCTCACATCATTATCAGTTTTATTCAACCCCAAGTGACATTCAATCTTAGTACTTAGTACAACATCCTTTTCCAGTTATAACAGCTTTTAAACGTGAAGCATAGCTTGGCACAAGTGTCTTGCAGCGATCTACGGGTATCTTCGCCCATTCTTCATGGGCAAAAGCCTCCGGTTCAGTCACATTCTTAGGCTTGCGCGCTGCAACTGCTTTCTTTAAGTCCCACCAGAGGTTCTCAATCGGATTTAACCGCTTCAGCCCCCTAGCTTAAACACCCTTAATGACCAGGCCACTTTTTACAATTCTGCACTACGCTACTTTCACCGTTTATTGCTCCGTCATGCAACTTACCACCCAAATGAATTTTACCTCCTTTTCTTCTCACTAATAGAGCTTTCATTTGGTGGTATTTCATTGTTGCTGACATTTTTACTTTTTGCCATTAATACAAATTTAACGACATTTTTGCAAAAAAATGACATTTTCACTTTCTGTTGTAAAATTTTTCAAAAAAACTACATTTCTATATACATTTTTCTCTAAATTTATTGTTCTACATGTCTTTGATAAAAAAAGTCCAATAAGTGTATATTTATTGGTTTGGGTAAAAGTTATAGCGTTTACAAACTATGGTGCAAAAAAGTGAATTTCGGCATTTTGAAGCAGCTCTGACTTTCTGAGCACCTGTCATGTTTCTTCAGGTGCTAGAATGTCAGGATAGTATAAATACCCCCAAATGACACCATTTTAGAAAGAAGACACCCAAAGTATTTGCGGAGGGGCATGGTGAGTTCATGTATCATTTCATTTTTTTCACAAGTTAGCGGAAAATGACACTTTCTGAGAAAAAAAAAAAAAAGTTTCAATTTCTGATAACTTCTGGCAAAAAAATAAAATCTCAGACGGACTCAGTGAATACCTTGGGGTGTCTACTTTCCGAAATGGGGTCATTTGTGGGGTGTGTTTACTGTTCTGGCATTTTGGGTGGGGCTAAATTGTGGGCCGCCATGTAAAACCTAAAGGTACTCGTTGGAATTTGGGCCCTTTGTGCACTCAGGCTGCAAAAAGTGTCACTTATAGTGGTATCGCCGTACTCAGGAGAAGTAGGGCAATGTGTTTTGGGGTGTATTTTTACATATACCCATGTTGGGTGAGAGAAATATCTCTGTAAATTGTCAACTTTGTATAAAAATTTTTAAAAGTTGTCGTTTACAGAGATATTTTTCACACAAAGTATGGGTATATATAAAATACAACCCAAAACACATTGCCCTACTTCTCCTGAGTACGGCGATACCACATGTGTGCCACTTTTTGCAGCCTGGGTGCGCAAAGGGCCCTAAAACCAATGAGTACCTTTAGGATTTCACAGGGCATTTTTACGCATTTGGATTCCAGACTTCTTCTCACGCTTTAGGGCTCCTAAAATGCCAGGGCAGTATAAATACCCCACATGTGACCCCATTTTGGAAAGAAGACACCCCAAGGTATTCTGTGAGGGGTATGGTGAGTTCATGTAAAATTTTATTTTTTGTCACAAGTTAGTGGAATATGAGACTTTGTAAAAAACTAAATAAAAAAAAATATATCAATTTCCGCTAACTTGTGCCAAAAAAATAATTCTGTGGACTCGACATGCCCCTCATGGAATACCTTGAGGTGTCTTCTTTCCAAAATGGGGTCACATATGGGGCATTTATACTGCCCTGGCATTTTAGGGGCCCCTAAAGTGTGAGAATCCAAATGCATAAAAATGGCCTGTGAAATCTAAAGGTACTCATTGGTTTTAGGGCCCTTTGCGCATCTTGGCTGCAAAAGTGTCACTCATGTGGTATCGCCGTACTCAGGAGAAGTAGGGCAATGTGTTTTAGGGTGTATTTTTACATATACCCATGCTGCGTGTGAGAAATATCGCTGTAAACGACAACTTTTTACATTTTTTATTCAAAGTTGTCAATTTACAGAGATATTTCTCTCACCCAGTATGGGTATATGTAAAAATACACCCAAAACACATTGCCCTACTTCTCCTGAGTACGGCGATACCACATGTGTGACACTTTTGCAGCCAAGATGCAAAGGGCCCAAATTCAATGAGTACCTTTAGGAGGGCATTTTTACGCATTTTTCTTCTCACGCTTTAGGGCCCCTAAAATGCCAGGTCAGTAGAAATACCCACATGTGACCCCATTTTGGAAGAAGACACCCCAAGGTATTCCATGAGGGGCATGGCGAGTTCATAGAAGATTTTTTTTGGCACAAGTTAGTGGAAATTGATTTTTATTGTTTTTCTCACAAAGTCTCCCTTTCCGCTAACTTTTGACAAAAGTTTAATTTTCATGGACTCATTATGCCCCTCAGCGAATACCTTGGGGTGTCTTCTTTCCAAAATGGGGTCACATGTGGGGTATTTATACTGCCCTGGCATTTTAGGGCCTAAAGCGTGAGAAGAAAATGCGTAAAATGCCCTCCTAAAAGGTACTCGTTGAATTTGGGCCCTTTGCGCATCTTGGCTGCAAAAAGTGGCACACATGTGGCATCGCCGTACTCAGGAGAAGTAGGGCAATGTGTTTTGGGGTGTATTTTACATATACCCATGTTGGGTGAGAGAAATATCTCTGTAAATTGACAACTTTGAATAAAAAATTTAAAAAGTTGTCGTTTACAGCGATATTTCTCACACCCAGCATGGGTATATATAAAAATACACCCCAAAACTCATTGCCCTACTTCTCCTGAGTACGGCGATACCACATGAGTGACACTTTTTGCAGCCAAGATGCTAAAGGGCCCTAAAACCAATGAGTACCTTTAGGATTTCACAGGCCATTTTTACGCATTTGGATTCTCACGCTTTAGGACCCCTAAAATGCCAGGGCAGTATAAATACCCACATGTGACCCCATTGTGAAAGAAGACACCCCAAGGTATTCTGTGAGGGGCATGGCGAGTTCACAGAAAAAAAAATTTGGCACAAGTTAGCGGAAATTTTATTTTATTTTTTCTCAGTCTCATATTCCACTAACTTGTGACAAAAATAAAATTTTGCATGAACTCGCCATACCCCTCACGGAATACCTTGGGGTGTCTTCTTTCTAAAATGGGGTCACATGTGAGGTGTTTGTACTGTCCTGGCATTTGAGGGTCTCCGCAACCATTACACGTATGGCCAGCATTAGGAGTTTCTGCGATTCTCCGTATATTGAGCATACGGGTAATGAGATTTTTTTCCGTTCAGCCTCTGCGCTGAAAAAAAAAAAAATGAACGGCACAGATTTTCATTCGCATCGATCAATGTGGATGAAAAAATCTCTGCCAAAATCAGTGACTGCGGTGCGGTGGGCTGGGCGCTAGCTACCTAACAAGTAGCTAACTAACTGGCGGTGATAAGGGACCCTTATGCCCCATTCACACGTCCGAAATTCTGTTTGCGGAACGGAATTGCGGACCCATTCATTTCTATGGGGACAGACTTTGTCCCGCTCGGATCCGGAATTACGGATCCGCGCTTCCGGGTCTGCACTTCCGTTCCGCAAAAATATAGAACATGTCCTATTCTTGTCCGCAATTGCGGGCAAGAAAAAGCATTTTCTATATAGTTCTGGCAATGTGCGGATCTGCAAAATGCGGAAAGCACATTGCCGGTGTCCGTGTTTTGAGGATCTGCGGATCCGTGGATCAGTTCCGCGGATCCGTGAATCAATGGATCCGCAAAACACATATGGACGTCTGAATGGAGCCTTACAAGGGGTGTGATCAATGACAGGGGGGTGATCAGGGGGTCTAGATGGGGTGATCAAGGGGTTAACAGGAGAGGGGGGGGGGTGGGGGGTTAGTGTAGTGTTTGGTGAAACTTTACATAGTTACCTGGTCCTCTGGTGGTCGATCCCAGCAAATGGGACCACCAGAGGACCAGGTAGCAGGTATACCAGACGCTGTTCACAAAACAGCGTCTGGTATACATGTTTGATGCGATTTATATCGCATCTATAGCCTGCCAGCGATTGATCATCGCTGGCAGGCTGTAGTTCAACTCTTGAGACGCGCGCCCCTGTGAACGCGCGTCTCGCGAGATGACGCGCCGATGCGTCCACACAGAGCTACAGGACCGCCCGCAGGACGCATCCCTACGTTCGGCGGTCCTGTAGTAGTTAAGTCTGGTGACTGCGATGGCCACTTCAAAATGTTCCAGCCTTTAATCTGCAACCATGGTCTAGTGGACTTGGAGGTATGCTTGGGATCATTGTCCTGTTGAAAGGTCCAACGTCTCCCAAGCCTCAGGTTTAGTGACGGACTGCATCACATTCTCATCCAATATCTCCTGGTACTGAAGAGAATTCATGGTACCTTGCACACGCTGAAGCTTCCCTGTACCTGTAGAAGCAAAACAGCCCCAAAGCATGATTGATCCCCGCCATGCTTCACAGTAGGCAAGGTGTTCTTTTCTTCATAGGCCTTGTTCTTCCTCCTCCAAACATAGCGTTGATCCATGGGCCCAAACAGTTCTAATTTTGTTTCATCAGTCCACAGAACACTATCCCAAAACTTTTGTGGTTTGTCCACATGACTTTTGGCATACTGCAGTCGACTCTTCTTATTCTTTGGAGACAGCAAGGGGTGCGCCTGGGAGTTCTGGCACGGAGGCCTTCATTACGCAGTGTGCGCCTTATTGTCTGAGCTGAAACTTCAGTACCCGCATCTGACAAATCTTTTTCAGTTCCTCAGCAGTCACACGGGACTTTTCCCCACTTTGCGCTTCAGGTAGCGCACAGCAGTCGAAGTCAGCATCTTCTTTCTGCCACGACCAGGTAGCGTTTCAACAGTGCCCTTTGCCTTGAATTTGCGAATGATGCTTCCTATGGTGTCTCTTGGCATGTTTAACATCTTTGCAATCTTCTTATAGCCATTGCCCTTCCTGTGAAGAGAAATCACCTCTTCTCTTGTCTTCCTGGACCATTCTCTTGACTTCACCATGTTTGTAAACACACCAGTAAATGTCTAGAAGGAGCTGAGTATCACAGTCATTTTAAATCTGCCTAATTGGTGCTTATTATGCTTGATTGCTGCTCCTTGACATCCACAGGTGTTTTCAATACCTGATCGAAAACACTTGAATGAACCTCTGTTCTTAAAAGTGGTTGTCTTTAAGGGGTTGAATAATTGTGTCAATGAAGAAATCACAAAAAAACATTTAATACTGTATTACAAAAACAATTGATGTCATTTTAGTTGCGTTTGGTTCTTTAAAAGTCCTTGTAAGATTTCATTCTGAACACAATTACAAATGTACACTAAATTCCTAAAACCCTTTACAGCATTGGGGGTTGAATAATTTTGAACACAACTGTATATCCGCCTGAGCCACTAAGGTATTCAGCTTTTATTTATCCAGCCTTGATGTACTCAGCTCTGGAGGGAATAAAAGAAGATTGCGCCGATTAGTGAGTGCCACCTGTATCTCTTTGTTTGGTACAAGAATAGATGCTCCAGAACTGTTAGTACATGGGGAAAGCATGAAGCTATTAAAACAGGCATGTGAGGAGCGGTGACGGGTCCTCTTTAAAGACATAGGTTCATCCAGTTCAGCCTGATTCTATTCTCTTTTATGGCAGTTCTGAGAATGGCTGAGCAGGCTGACTTGGCTATTTTCAGAACTTTAAAGAAAATGAATGGAGACAATGCGCGCATGGTGCGCTCTCCTTCACTTTGGGGGCCCTGTTTTTAAGATAGGAGCGGGTCCCAGAGGTAGGACCTGCCCCTTGACATCGGTGGTATCCTAGCGATATGCCAGTGCCACCAATGTCTGGAATGACACAACCCCTTTAAGCGGTTAAAATGTGTCTGTGTTGGGGGGCAATGCTGGAATTTCTGGGGTTTTTCCCACTGGTGAAAAGAAAAATGTAACTTCTCCCAGAAAAGCACAAGCCCATATCCAGGAAAAAAGTTTGGGCTATCCGTATATGGCAACTTAAAGAGGACCTTTCACTGGTCCACAGTTTATGAAGCAAATGTATGTACATGCAGAGCGGCACCCAGGGATGACCCTGCACCTACTTGTATCCTTTGGTGCCGCTCCGTTCGTCCTCTGTAGCCCCCGGTACCGGCGCACGTGCTTCGCCTATTTTTGCCTGGGGAGGAGACATCTTCTTTTGCCCTGGGCGTCTCCTTCTCCCAAGCCTGGAGCGCTGGCCAATCACAGTGTCATCCACAGATACCCCCCCATAACAGTGTCAGCCACAGCACCCCCATAACAGGGTCAGCCACAGCACCCCCAATACCAGTGCCATCCACAGATCCCCTATAACAGTGTCAGCCACAGATCCCCCATAACAGTGTCAGCCATAGACCCCCATAACAGTGTCAGCCATAGACCCCCATAACAGTCTGTCCTCCACAGATCCCCCATAACAGTGTCATCCACAGATCCCCTCCATAACAGTGCCATTCACAGATTCCCCTAGAAATGTGTCATCCACAGATCCCCTCCATAACAGTGTCATTCATAGATCCCCCCCCCCTAACAGTGCCATCCACAGATCCCCCCCCATAACAGTGCCATCCACAGATCCCCTCATAACAGTGCCATCCACAGATCCCCTCATAACAGTGCCATCCACAGATCCCCTCATAACAGTGCCATCCACAGATCCCCTCATAACAGTGCCATTCCCAGATCCCCCCCATAACAGTGCCATTCACAGATCCCCCTATAACAGTGGCATCCACAGATCCCCCTATAACAGTGGCATCCACAGATCCCCTCCATAACAGTGTCATCCATTAATCCCCTATAACAGTGCCATCCACAGATCCCCCCTATAACAGTGCCATCCACAGATCCCCCCTACAACAGTGCCATCCACAGATCCCCCCCCTCAAATAACAGTGCCATCCACAGATCCCCTATAAGAGTGTCAGCCACAGATCCCCCATAACAGTCTGTCCTCCACTGATTCCCCCTCCCAAAAGTGCCATTCACAGATTACCCTATAACAGTGTCATCCACAGATCCCCTCCATAACAGTGTCATCCATAGATCCCCCTATAACAGTGTCATCCATAGATCCCCCTATAACAGTGTCATCCATAGATCCCCTATAACCGTGCCATCCACAGATCCCCCATAACAGTGCCATCCACAGATCCCCCCCCATAACAGTGCCATCCACAGATACCCCCCATAACAGTGCCATCCACAGATCCCCCATAACGGTGCCATCCACAGATTCCCCCATAACAGTGCCATCCACAGATGGCCCCATAACAGTGCCATCCACAGATCCCCCAATAACAGTGCCATTCCCAGATCCCCCCCATAACAGTGTTATCCACAGATCCCCTCCATAACAGTGTCATCCATTGATCCCCTATAACAGTGCCATCCACAGATCCCCATAACAGTGCCATCTACAGATCCCTCAATACCAGTGCCATCCACAGATCCCCTCACAACAGTGCCATCAACAGATCCCCTCATAACAGTGCCATCTACAGATCCCCAATACCAGTGCCATCCACAGATCCCCTATAACAGTGTCAGCCACAGATCCCCATAACAGTGTCAGCCACAGACCCCCATAAGTGTCAGCCACAGACCCCCCATAACAGTGTAGCCACAGATCCCCATAACAGTGTCAGCCACAGATCCCCCATAACAGTGTACCATCCACAGATCCCCCATAACAGTGTGTCATCCACAGGTCCCCCATAACAGTGTGTCATACACAGGTCCCCCATAACAGTGTGCCATCCACAGATCCCCATAACAGTGTCAGCCATAGACCCCATAACAGTCTGTCCTCCACAGACCCCCATACCAGTGCCATTCACAGATCCCCCATAACAGTGTGCCATCCACAGATCCCCCATAACAGTGTCCCCCCATAACAGTGCCATCCACAGACCCCCCCCCCCCATACCAGTGCCATTCACAGATCCCCCCATAAAAGTGCCATTCAACAGATCCCCTCCATAACAGTGCCATCCACAGAACCCCATAGCAGTGCTCTCCACAGATCCCCCAATACCAGTGCCATTCCCATCCCCCCGTAACAGTGCCAGCCACAGATTCCCACATAACAGTGCCATCCACAGATCCCCTATAACAGTGTCAGCCACAGATCCCCATAACAGTGCCATCCACAGACCCCCGTAAGTGTCAGCCACAGACCCCCCCCATAACAGTGTCAGCCACAGACCCCCCTTAACAGTGTAAGCCACAGATCCCCCATAATAGTGTGTCATCCACAGGTCCCCCATAACAGTGTGTCATCCACAGGTGCCCCATAACAGTGTGTCATCCACAGGTCCCCCATAACAGTGTGCCATCCACAGATCCCCCATAACAGTGTCAGCCATAGACCCCCATAACAGTCTGTCCTCCAAAGACCCCCCATACCAGTGCCATCCACAGATCCCCCATAACAGTGTGCCATCCACAGATCCCCCATAACAGTGTGTCATCCACAGGTCCCCCATAACAGTGTGTCATACACAGGTCCCCCATAACAGTGCGTCATACACAGGTCCCCCATAACAGTGTCAGCCATAGACACCCATAACAGTCTGTCCTCCACAGACCCCCCCCAATACCAGTTCCATTGACAGATCCCCCCCATAACAGTGTCATCCACAGATCCCCTCAATAACAGTGCCATCCACAGATCCTCATAGCAGTGCTCTCCACAGATCCCCCAATACCAGTGCCATTCACATCCCCCCGTAACAGTGCCAGACACAGATTCCCCCATAACAGTGCCATCCACAGATCCCCTATAACAGTGTCAGCCACAGATCCCCATAACAGTGCCATCCACAGACCCCCATAAGTGTCAGCCACAAACCCCCACAAGTGTCAGCCACAGACCACCCCCATAACAGTGTCAGCCACAGACCACCCCCATAACAGTGTCAGCCACAGACCCCCATAAGTGTCATCCACAGACCCCCATAAGTGTCATCCACAGGTCCCCCATAACATTGTGTCATCCACAGGTCCCCCATAATAGTGTGTCATCCATAGGTCCCCCATAACAGTGTCAGCCATAGACCCCCATAACAGTCTGTCCTCCACAGACCCCCCCCCCATACCAGTGCCATTCACAGATCCCCCCCATAACAGTGCCATCCACAGATCCCCCATAACAGTGCCATCCACAGATCCCCCCCATAACAGTGCCATTCACAGATCCCCCTATAACAGTGGCATCCACAGATCCCTCCATAACAGTGTCATCCACAGATCCCCCAAATAACAGTGCCATCCACAGATCCCCTATAAGAGTGTCAGCCACAGATCCCCCATAACAGTCTGTCCTCCACAGATTCCCCCTCCCAACAGTGCCATTCACCGATTACCCTATAACAGTGTCATCCACAGATCCCCTACATAACAGTGTCATCCATAGATCCCCTATAACAGTGTCATCCATAGATCCCCTATAACAGTGTCATCCATAGATCCCCTATAACAGTGCCATCCACAGATCCCCCCCATAACAGTGCCATCCACAGATCCCCCCCCATAACAGTGCCATCCACAGATCCCCCCCCCATAACAGTGCCATCCACAGATCCCCCCCCCATAACAGTGCCATCCACAGATCCCCCATAACAGTGTCATCCACAGATCCCCCATAACAGTGCCATCCACATATCCCCCATAACAGTGCCATCCACAGATCCCCCCATAACAGTGCCATCCACAGATCCCCCAATACCAGTGCCATTCCCAGATCCCCCCCATAACAGTGTTATCCACAGATCCCCTCCATAACAGTGTCATCCATTGATCCCCTATAACAGTGCCATCCACAGATCCCCCCATAACAGTGCCATCTACAGATCCCTCAATACCAGTGCCATCCACAGATCCCCCTCATAACAGTGCCATCTACAGATCCCCCAATACCAGTGCCATCCACAGATCCCCTATAACAGTGTCAGCCACAGATCCCCATAACAGTGTCAGCCACAGACCCCCATAAGTGTCAGCCACAGACCCCCATAAGTGTCAGCCACAGACCCCCCCCCATAACAGTGTAGCGACAGATCCCCCATAACAGTGTCAGCCACAGATCCCCCATAACAGTGTGCCATCCACAGATCCCCCATAATAGTGTGTCATCCACAGGTCCCCCATAACAGTGTGTCATCCACAGGTCCCCCATAACAGTGTCAGCCATAGACCCCATAACAGTCTGTCCTCCACAGACCCCCCCCCCATACCAGTGCCATTCACAGATCCCCCATAACAGTGTGCCACCCACAGATCCCCCATAACAGTGTCCCCCCATAACAGTGCCATCCACAGACCCCCCCATACCAGTGCCATTCACAGATCCCCCCATAACAGTGCCATCCACAGATCCCCTCCATAACAGTACCATCCACAGATCCCCATAGCAGTGCTCTCCACAGATCCCCCAATACCAGTGCCATTCACATCCCCCCGTAACAGTGCCAGCCACAGATTCCCACATAACAGTGCCATCCACAGATCCTCTATAACAGTGTCAGCCACAGATCCCCATAACAGTGCCATCCACAGACCCCCATAAGTGTCAGCCACAGACCACCCCCATAACACTGTCAGCCACAGACCCCCATAAGTGTCAGCCACAGACCCCTCATAACAGTGTAAGCCACAGATCCCCCATAATAGTGTGCCATCCACAGATCCCCCATAACAGTGTGTCATCCACAGGTCCCCCATAACAGTGTGTCATCCACAGGTCCCCCATAACAGTGTGTCATCCACAGGTGCCCCATAACAGTGTGTCATCCACCCATCCCATAACAGTGTCCATCCACAGACCCCATAACAGTGTGCCATCCACAGATCCCCCATAACAGTGTCAGCCATAGACCCCCATAACAGTCTGTCCTCCACAGACCCCCATACCAGTGCCATCCACAGATCCCCCATAACAGTGTGTCATCCACAGGTCCCCCATAACAGTGTGTCATCCACAGATCCCCCATAACAGTGCGTCATCCACAAATCCCCCATAACAGTGTCAGCCATAGACCCCCATGACAGTGCCATCCACAGACCCCCATAAGTGTCAGCCACAGACCCCCATAAGTGTCAGCCACAGACCACCCTCATAACACTGTCAGCCACTCCCCGCATAACAGTGTAAGCCACAAATCCCCATAATAGTGTGCCATCCACAGATCCCCCATAACAGTGTGTCATCCACAGGTCCCCATAACAGTGTGTCATCCACAGGTCCCCCATAACAGTGTGTCATCCACAGGTGCCCCATAACAGTGTGTCATCCACAGGTCCTCCATAACAGTGTGCCATCCACAGATCCCCCATAACAGTGTCCCCCATAACAGTGCCATCCACAGACCCCCATACCAGTGCCATTCACAGATCCCCCATAACAGTGCCATCCACAGATCCCTCCATAACAGTACCATCCACAGATCCCCATAGCAGTGCTCTCCACAGATCCCCCAATACCAGTGCCATTCACATCCCCCGTAACAGTGCCAGCCACAGATTCCCACATAACAGTGCCATCCACAGATCCTCTATAACAGTGTCAGCCACAGATCCCCATAACAGTGCCATCCACAGACCCCCATAAGTGTCAGCCACAGACCACCCCCATAACACTGTCAGCCACAGACCCCCATAAGTGTCAGCCACAGACCCCCATAACAGTGTAAGCCACAGATCCCCATAATAGTGTGCCATCCACAGATCCCCCATAACAGTGTGTCATCCACAGGTCCCCCATAACAGTGTGTCATCCACAGGTCCCCCATAACAGTGTGTCATCCACAGGTCCCCCATAACAGTGTGTCATCCACAGGTCCCCCCATAACAGTGTGCCATCCACAGATCCCCCATAACAGTGTGCCATCCACAGATCCCCCATAACAGTCTGTCCTCCACAGACCCCCCATACCAGTGCCATCCACAGATCCCCCATAACAGTGTGTCATCCACAGGTCCCCCATAACAGTGTGTCATCCACAGATCCCCCATAACAGTGCGTCATCCACAAATCCCCCATAACAGTGTCAGCCATAGACCCCCATGACAGTGCCATCCACAGACCCCCATAAGTGTCAGCCACAGACCCCCATAAGTGTCAGCCACAGACCACCCTCATAACACTGTCAGCCACCCCCGCATAACAGTGTAAGCCACAAATCCCCCATAATAGTGTGCCATCCACAGATCCCCCATAACAGTGTGTCATCCACAGGTCCCCCATAACAGTGTGTCATCCACAGGTCCCCCATAACAGTGTGTCATCCACAGGTGCCCCATAACAGTGTGTCATCCACAGGTCCCCCATAACAATGTGCCATCCACAGATCCCCCATAACAGTGTGCCATCCACAGATTCCCCCATAACAGTGTGCCATCCACAGATCCCCCATAACAGTGTCAGCCATAGATCCCCATATCAGTGTGTCCTCCACAGAGCCCCCCCCCCATACCAGTGCCATCCACAGATCCCCCTTAACAGTGCCATCCACAGATCCCCTATAACAGTGTCAGCCACAGATCCCCATAACAGTGCCATCCACAGACCCCCATAAGTGTCAGCCACAAACCCCCATAAGTGTCAGCCACAGACCACCCCCATAACAGTGTCAGCCACAGACCCCCATAAGTGTCATCCACAGGTCCCCCATAACATTGTGTCATCCACAGGTCCCCCATAACAGTGTGTCATCCACAGGTCCCCATAACAGTGTGCCATCCACAGATTCCCCCATAACAGTGTAAGCCATAGACCCCCATAACAGTCTGTCCTCCACAGACCCCCCATACCAGTGCCATTGACAGATCCCCCATAACAGTGCCATCCACAGATCCCTCCATAACAGTGCCATCCACAGATCCTCATAGCAGTGCTCTCCACAGATCCCCCAATACCAGTGCCATTCACATCCCCCATAACAGTGACAGCCACAGATTCCCCATAACAGTGCCATCCACAGATCCCCTATAACAGTGTCAGCCACAAACCCCATAAGTGTCAGCCACAGACCACCCCATAACAGTGTCAGCCACAGACCCCCCATAACATTGTCAGCCACAGATCCCCATAACAGTGTGCCATCCACAGATCCCCCATAACAGTGTGTCATCCACAGGTGCCCCATAACATTGTGTCATCCACAGGTCCCCCATAACAGTGTGTCATCTACAGATCCCCCATAACAGTGTGTCATCCACAGGTCCCCCATAACATTGTGTCATCCACAGGTCCCCCATAACAGTGTCATCTACAGATCCCCCATAACAGTGTGTCATCCACAGATCCACCATAACAGTGTGTCATCCACAGATCCCCCATAACAGTGTGTCATCCACAGGTCCCCCATAACATTGTGTCATCCACAGATCCCACATAACAGTGTGTCATCCACGGATCCCCC
The DNA here is from genome assembly GCA_033119425.1 of Bufotes viridis. Lineage (NCBI taxonomy): Eukaryota > Metazoa > Chordata > Amphibia > Anura > Bufonidae > Bufotes > Bufotes viridis. Next base: position 544,232,278 of record CM065589.1, on the reverse strand, counting down.
ATAACAGTGTCAGCCACAGTTCCCCATAACAGTGTGTCATCCACAGGTCCCCCATAACAGTGTGCCATCCACAGATTCCCCCATAACAGTGTCAGCTATAGACCCCCATAACAGTCTGTCCTCCAGTGCCATTCACAGATCCCCCCATAACAGTGCCATCCACAGATCCCCCCATAACAGTGCCATTCACATCCCCCGGTAACAGTGCCAGCCACAGATCCTCATAACAGTGCCATCCACAGATCCCCCCCATAACAGTGCCATCCACAGATCCCCCCCATAACAGTGCCATCCACAGATCCCCCCATAACGGTGCCATCCACAGATCCCCCCATAACGGTGCCAGCACTAAAGTTCTAGCGCCCATTATTGTAACGGGCATAATGTCTAGTCGTTTATGATTTTATAACTTTGCCTTACAGTAAAGAAAACTATCTATAACTCTGTCTCCTCTTCAGCAGTCATATTTGCGTGGCCGATAGTTTACGTTCAATGAGTTACTGTCTTCAACAAAATGGCCGCTGTAATCCTGCCTTATACAGCCTCTCTGCTCACACGTCTTTTCCTAGGAACGAAACGGAAATTCGACTTCACGACGTCACTTGCATCTTTCCGTCTTGATTGGCGGGACGGTTACCATGGAATTTAGTGACGCTCTGCAGTTTGCCGCTCCCGGTTACCCTGGGTACGCGCATGCGCAGTGCCTTACTGCACGGTGTCCAGAATGAAGGTAAGCAGGCCGAAAAATTAGGGTTCAGTGTGGGATTCAACTTGTCTTCCATGGACGTGGTGCATAGCCTCAGCATTGGGTGTGACGTTATACAGTCTATGCTTAGTGACGTGAGTGGAGTTCTACTCACTGACTGCCCTCATCATGTGTTTCTTACCTCTGGACGAGACGTAGTATCTACCATTTAAGGTGGTCTGGTCATTAATTTAACACCAATCATAAACAACATCATGTGTTTCTCGCCATTGGACTGGAGTGGTATCTACCGTTTAAGGTGGTCTGGTAAAATAATCATAACTGACCCAACTGTTGAGACAGTCATTACTGATGACCACCATCTCTAGTAGGAAAGTGATAGCTCCTAATTAATGGACGATTGTTTCACCGGTCAGAGGAATAATAGAAGTTGTTTTACAGACATTCACCCCCCTACACAAAGTGGGGTACAGAAATGGTCAGGGTCCCACCTATGCTGAAAATGAAGGCAAGTTAGTGCTTCGGCCTCTTCGTACAGTGGTGTCTTATGCCCGCCGTGCGGGGAACTGCAGCACAGCCCCATTCAAGTTACTTTTTAACGACCTTACTAGCATTTTCCCTAGGGCTCATGCACACGAACATATTTTCTTTCCGTGTCCCGTCCCTTTTTTTTCCGGACCGTATATGGAACCATTCATTCCAATGGGTCAGCTGTTTTGCAAGGCACCGATGCTAACAGTAGCAGCGCAGCCTTCTCCAGCGGCCTACATTGTTTAGTGGCTGTGCTTGCTATCGTGCTCAGTCCCATTCACTTCTATGGGACTTGAGCGGCGCCTAGGTCACATGACACTTGAACGTGTCGTCCTAGGAAAAGCTGAGAGAAGGCCTTGAAGCTACTGAGAGCGCCAGTGCCTTCTCAAACAGCTGATCGGCGATGTCCCGGGTGTCGGTCCCTCACTGATCAGATACTGATGATAGGACATCAGTATTTAAATCTCGGAAAACCTCTTTAAAGGCACTTACTAATGTATTGTGATTCTCCATATTGCCTCCTTTGCTGGCTGGATTCATTTTCCATCACATTATACACGGCTTGTATCCAAGGATTTCGACCACCACTGCAGCACAGATACAAGGTGGCCGGGATGGTAGCTGCGGCGAATGCATGCCTGTGTGCACTCCCGCGATCCTGGCCATTAGAGAGGCTGGCGGCTTTTCCTATAGTGTGCAAGCACGACCAGGGCTGCCATCAGGGGGGTATAGCCGATACCCCAGTAAGGGGTCCGGACCACGGCCAGTTCCAATTCAAATTTTTTTTTTTGCCATTTGTCAGTGACTTCACTGACTTGATAGTCCGCGTTGCTACCTACAGGGGGGGCAATTGATTAAGTGCCTGGCATTAACTTTCTCTACATGATAAATGCCATTTGCCGAAGTAAGACAACCCCTTTAAGGGTAAATTTACATTGTGGTCAGATTGAAGTTTCTGTACCATTTTTGCAAAATGGCATAAGTAAGTCACACGGCAGCGACCTGTAATCAGTCAGTCCATATGACCTCCTGCCGTCACTAGTGCCAGAGAGCAGCCTGGAAGCCGCTATACAATGTCAAGGCTAAAGAAGGGTTTGACTTAATCTTGAAACATATCCATAAGCTCAATGACTTCAACGTCCGCTAGTACTTTTTGTTCATCTTGCATATATTAACAGAAATGTTTGTCTTTCAGCGGGTCTTTTCATTGACAGAGAAGGGATTGCTTGGTCATCCCATTCAGTATGTGTGGCAGAAGACTCTAGGAAATTACATTGTAGTTACTGGGTAAGCAGATCCTTCTATATACAATACCATTCTTTTATTTTTGTCCCCCAATAATATTACCGTATTTTTCGTGCTATAAGATGCACCGGCCTATAAGACGCACATAAGTTTTAGAGGAGGACAATAAGAAAAAATATTTTTCATTAGCCCTAAGGTCAGACCAGCAATCAGACCCCCAAAATTAATCAGACCTCAGCTGACAGCCCCAATCCTTCCCCCCAATGTTAATAAAACCCCAATAAGCCCTCAGATCAGACCCCCAATCAGATCTCAGCTCAGACCCCAAAGTGAATGACCCCCAATCAGACCTCAGATAAGAGCCCCAATATAAATGAGATCCCCATTCAGACCTCTTATCAGCCCTCTATCCTCTCAATAGCCCCCCATCCTCTCATCAGCCCCCTGGCCTCTCATCAGCAGGGCTAGTGGTGACCACACACATTAGATAGAAGTAGGTAGATGGCTGGTATATCAGCACTAGTGTCTGATAGTAGTCGGCAGGGCTAGAGGTCACTACACACATTAGATAGAAGTAGGTTGATGGTTGGTATATCAGCACTAGTGTCTGATAGTAGTCGGCAGGGCTAGTGGTGACCACACACATTAGATAGAAGTAGGTAGATGGCTGGTATATCAGCAGTAGTGTCTGATAGTAGTCGGCAGGGCTAGAGGTCACTACACACATTAGATAGAGGTAGGTTGATGGTTGGTATATCAGCACTAGTGTCTGATAGTAGTCGGCAGGGCTAGTGGTGACCACACACATTAGATAGAAGTAGGTAGATGGCTGGTATATCAGCAGTAGTGTCTGATAGTAGTCGACAGGGCTAGAGGTCACCATACACATTAGATAGAGGTAGGTTGATGGCTGGTATATCAGCAGTAGTGTCTGATAACAGTTGGCAGGGCTAGAGGTGACCACACACATTAGATAGAAGTAGGTAGATGGCTGGTATATCAGCAGTAGTGTCTGATAACAGTTGGCAGGGCTAGAGGTGACCACACATATTAGATAGAAGTAGGTAGATGGCTGGTATATCAGCAGTAGTGTCTGATAGTAGTCAGCAGGGCTAGAGGTGACCACACACATTAGATAGAAGTAGGTAGATGGCTGGTATATCAGCAGTAGTGTCTGATAGTAGTCGGCAGGGCTAGAGGTGACCACACACATTAGATAAAAGTAGGTAGATGGCTGGTATGTCATCAGTAGTGGCTGATAGTTGTTGGTAGGGCTAGAGGTGACCACACACATTAGATAGAAGTAGGTAGATGGCTGGTATATCAGCAGTAGTGTCTAATAGTAGTCAGCAGGGCTAGAGGTGACCACACACATTAGATAGAAGTAGGTAGATGGCTGGTATATCAGCAGTAGTGTCTGATAGTAGTCAGCAGGGCTAGAGGTGACCACACACATTAGATAGAAGTAGGTAGATGGCTGGTATATCAGCAGTAGTGTCTGATAGTAGTCGGCAGGGCTAGAGGTGACCACACACATTAGATAGAAGTAGGTAGATGGCTGGTATATCAGCAGTAGTGTCTGATAGTAGTCGGCAGGGCTAGAGGTGACCACACACATTAGATAGAAGTAGGTAGATGGCTGGTATATCAGCAGTAGTGTCTGATAGTAGTCGGCAGGGCTAGAGGTGACCACACACATTAGATAGAAGTAGGTCGATGGCTGGTATGTCATTAGTAGTGGCTGATAGTTGTTGGTAGGGCTAGAGATGACCACACACATTAGATGGTTGGTATGTCAGCAGTAGTGTCTGAAAGCAGTCAGCAGGGCTAGAGGTGACCACACACATCAAATAGAAGTAGGTAGATGGTTGATCGACCGTTGAACGAATGATCGTCTGTTGTGTGATCATTCCTCCAATGCAGACACATTTCAGTCCACATTGGCCATTACAGTTGTTCTTACTGGCCAAACGCGTGTAATGGCACCAGGCAAAGGACTGATAGTCTTTCTGGAAATGGGCCTTCACTTTAAAGGGCATCTGCCAGCAGATTTGTAGGAGATGTGTGAAACTGGCTGACCTGTAGCATGTGCGCTTGACAGCTGTGTTTGTCCCATGTTCATATGTGTCCAAATTTGGCTGTTGCAGGAGCATATCAACACTAGATATAATTATTATTATTTACCGTCTGGGCACCACATCTATGTCCATTGGGTTTCATGGGTGCACATTTTTGGGGATATCAGCTGGATGTACTGATCCACTGAAGAAGGAAAACCCTGTAATGTGCTTTTTCTGGTGTGATCCTACAAATGGATGTCAGTCTGAATCCCTGTCACCACATGTAGATGAGTCTCCCTTCCGTTTTGTCTGTAGCCACAGCATTAGACTGGATGGCTGTTGTGGGTGACTACTTTCTAACTAAAATGACATATTCACCCTCATGTTTTCCCAGAGCGGATCACACTGTGAAAATCTATGATCGCCACGGCCAGAAGAAGGATGAAATTAACTTACCCGGGTGAGTGCAGTTACTGGACTGGGCACATCTTGGCTCTGGGTTACTTTGCAGGTAGAGGTTTTAACATGGGTGGGTTTTAATTTTATAATTATTATCATTTCTTTTTAGTACGTGTTACTCTATGGACTGGGACAAAGATGGCAGCGCTCTGGCCATTGTTGCTGAAAAATCAAGTTCAATCTACATGTGGGACTCCAATACGTGTAAAACAAGCCAGTTAGACAGTGGCATGAGGTAAGGTGACCTCCTTCCATTCCTTTACCGGAAGTTATTGCCCGGCTTCACTGGGCATGGGACTTCTCCGGTCAGAGAGGGGAGACTGGGTGGCATGAAGCTGCACAGTCCTGCTTGGACTAGCGGAAGAGAGTGGCTAGCCCTAAACCTGAAGACCATAGCAGCAGGACTGTGTCTGCCTCCCGTGTCTGGACACTAAGCCAAAAGCTAATGAGCATAAGGTGCCTTTATGTGTATGGGGGTGTGCCAGCTGTCCCCCAGAAGTAGATGTCAGGGAAAAGAAGGAATCGGACAGATTAGAACTGTGGATACGTTTTCCTTTTATTGTTTCTGCACCACGGCCCCAATCCTATCCACTTCCAGTCCATGCTGGAGCAGTAGTGGTTGGTCCCATGACTTCTGCAGCCGGTCACTGGCCTCAGTGATGTGCCATTCTAGCGCACGTGACCACAGAGGCCAGGAGACTGTCCACAGCAGTCAGGAGATCAATCCAATTCTGGTCTGATGGGCAACCAAAGTGGCTAGAAATGGGTTTGCAGCAACAACCCCTTTAAAGAATTGTGAATGCAGCTCTGGACTGCTGTAAGATAATTAAAGGGAATTCCAGCATTTTATTATTATTGGCCTTTCCCCAGGATATCTGATAGGCGGGAACTGACACCTGGCACCCCTGCTAATCTGCCGTTTCAGAACAAGCACAGCTCTGTTGATTGTGTAGTGTATGGACCTGGAAACTGCAGCGCTGCGTCCATTGCACAGAGCTATGTACTTCGGGTGCTAGATCTATCTATCTATTATCTATCTATCTGTCTATTATCTATCTATTATCTATCTTTCTCTCTAATGTATATCTCATCTATACCTATTATTGATCTGTTTCATACTAGGCCGTTAATGTAGGTTATGACAGTGTAACAGTACTAGTGCGGTACACACATGCTGAGTATCTTTAGATTCCACAGTCACTACATTTTTTATTAATATGTTATTTTTTTTATATGTTAGAGACCAGATGTCTTTCCTGCTCTGGTCAAAGACTAGTTCATTACTAGCTGTAGGGACGTCGAAAGGAAACCTGCTGGTTTATAATCTGCAAACATCTAGGAAAGTACCAGTCCTGGGTAAGTTGTACGTCTGTCTAAAAATGATCCCATATATGACTGATGTGCGTAATGTATACAGACTGCGGTCTAGATGTAATCCTACAAATTGATGGAATTTTCATCTCTGCAGTTTAACATCATGTAAGAAAATAGTATTTTGGCGAACCTCGCTGCTGATGTATATTACCATTATGTCTTTGTATATGTCGTATCATCAGAAGACTTTGGGGATCAAGTAGAAGGAAATTGCGAATAACATGTGTATGCAGTAACCCTGTAATGTGCATTTCTGCAGGTAAACACACCAGGCGCATCACTTGTGGCTGCTGGAGCTCTCAGAATTTGCTGGCTCTAGGAGGTGAAGATAAAATGATTACCATCAGTAATCAGGAAGGGGACACAATCCGACAGGTACGTCATAAATATCCTAAATACATTCCTATCAACTAGATCCTAATTCATACTGTGGTTAAACACACTAGATAATTGTCAAAGCATGGGAGAGCTATCCGAATATACATAGTATCAGTAGTGGTACAGATGATGAGACCTCCACCAACCACTAGAGCAAAAAGATGGAGGTGCTTTTCCCTACAAACAATGCTATATCACAATGTATATGTTGCTATTATCGTCTAGAGGAGACTGGTAGACTGGGTGGCATGAAGCTTCATTGTCCTTTAAACAGACACCTAACAGTGGAGGCTATAATGGCATCCGTTTAAAATATATATCGTGAAAAGCTCATTACATACACGACTCACAAAAAGTTAGGGGTATTTGTCTTTCGGGTGAAATTTATGGTAAACATAAAAAGTTGACGCTACTGTGATATTATCAATCATGAAAGTCAGGCATTTAACTAGAAGCAGCAATGGTGATTTCCTCAATTTATTTCCAAACAATTTATTGACACAAAGCCAACCCCAGTGCTGGGTATACCCCCACAAAATGTCTGAAAAACTTCTCATGTGGCCTTTAGCATCAATTACAGCTTGACAACGATGTCTCATGGTGTTCCCAAGTCGACTTATTGTCTGCTGAGGCATGGCATCCCACTCTTCTTGAAGGGCAGCCCTCAGGTCATTGATGTTCTGGAGTACAGAGTTACGAGCCTCTACACAGCGACTCAGCTTATCCCATAGGTTTTCAATGGGATTCAGGTCTGGGGAAAGTGCGGCCACTCCATTTGAGGTCCCCCAGTCTCCAGCAGTCGTTCCCTAATGATGCGACCTCGATGAGCTGGTGCATTGTCATCCATGAAGATGAAATTAGGCCTGTATTGTAAATGTAGAGGCACAATGACTGGATTAATCATGTTATTCAAGTAGTATGGGCCTGTCACTGGAGCATTCACAAAGTGTAGGGCAGTTCTGTATTGACTAGACACACCTGCACACACTGTACCACCACCAAAGGCTTGTATGTGGCTGATGCATAGCATTCTCCTTGACGTCTCCAACATCATTTGCGTCCATCATTTCTTTTTTGAATCAAATCATTTTTATTATGAATTTTTCTTTAAACAAAAAAAAAACCAAAGAGTACAAAATCCAAGAATCAAGCTTGTACAGGATATAGCGCATGCGGTACAAATACATTATAATCATGTATCTGTACTCTGACAAAGATGCATAGGAATACAACTAACAGGTAAACATTACGCTATCCCCCCCCCCCCCGGAGCCGCACCAGCGGCCATCATTTCTGCTCAACGTGAATCGACTTTCATCAGTGAACAGCACTGAGGACCACTGGTCCCTTGTCTAGCATATATGCTCCCTGGCCCATGCAAGAAGATGACGCCTGTGGTCAGGTACCCTTGCACATTGTCTAGCACGCAGACCACGCTGTAAACGGTTTCTAATGGTCTGATGTGACACGGGTGCCTCTCACCTCCCTCAAATGTGGCTGGAGTTGTGTGGCATTCATCATCCGGTTCCTCAGGGCATTGTTCACAATGAAGCGGTCATTAGTGTGGGATGTGGCCAAAGGACGTCCACTTCTATGCCTTTCTGTGACTCCTCCAATCTCTCTGTATGTCTGATGCAACCTGCTGATGACAATCTGTGACACTCTAAGCTCAGTGGTCACTTCCATCTGAGAACATCCTGCTTGAAGCCTCACAATGGCGAGGTACTGTTGATGATTTGTTAGGCGTCGTTTTGGTCTCATGATGTCAAAATGTGAACAGCATGATGAGGAGGACTGTTCAAATACAAATTCTAATTGAACCAGGAAATTTATTGAGAGATTCATGGATCAAACACCTTGTCACGTACGCACAGCGTCTCGCAACCAGGGATGGATCTGCCAGGGGCCAAACTTCCTCCAAGCTCTCACTCAGCGCACACCACACACTCAGGCCGCTATGTGAGTGTAGATGATCCCCAACCACGCACAGACCCAACCCCCCACACACCAGCTGCCACCACTGACTTTGACGTAAGCCGGAAACGTTGCACCCTCCACGTATATACGTTCTGCTCACCAGCAATCACACAGTCACGCGTTCAGGCTATGGATTCTTTAGAGCAACAAGGCGGACTTATAAAGAGAATATTTTATACACAAAAATAGTGCAGTGCTTACAAAAACAGAGATAAAGTGAGACAAAGTAAAAATAACATCCAAAATAGTAAGAGTAAAATAAATGGGTAAAAAACAGTAATAATAACTTACTGCCCCGGGAGATGGGGAAGAAAGTGGTTATCCGTCAGCTCGGCTGTGACTCCCACACGGTGTAACCCTGAAATATGTCCATCCAACAATTTTATAGAACCAGGAGCGGTTTCCAGTTTCGGCCCAGTCATTGACTAACCAAATCTTAGTTCTTCCATTGGGGGGGCAATTAATGAGGGGAGTGGAGGGCACTGAATATTGAAATCTCTTTGTTCTAAAAGTTTTCAAATCTCCCTCCAAAATAAGTCCCTTCCTTCAGTATCCAGGTTAGCAGGGGGAGCAGATGTTTCTTTGAGGCAGCCAGAGGTGTTAGATATGACGGGATGATGAGGAGAACTGTCCATCTGCATCTCCTGTAGCTGGCAGAGGCCCAGCCTGCCCGACTTCACCCTGCTGGGATAGAAGGGAGGCTTCAAAGCATCAGCCATTTGGCTAAGGACCCTTCTATCCAGCAGGAATAACACCTTATACAATACACACAGAACACATATAATTCTACAATAGCTACCACTAGCATGTACCCCCACATCGTATTCATGACATCCCCCCCCCCCCCTTTTAGAATGGGCATGGGAGACTGGCTCAACTGCCATCTCCCAAGCCACCTCGGTGTCTGGCACTCCTTGGCGAGATAGACCATCTGCATTGCCATGCTCAGCCCCCTTTTATGTTGGATGGTAAAATTGTACTGTTGTGAAACCAGGCTCCATCTAAGCAGCTTCCCGCTATCCCCGGCCACCGTGTTCAGCCAGTTCAGGGGGTTATGATCGGTGATTACTGTAAAGTTGCGTCCATATAGATATGGCTGCAGTTTTTGCAGAGCCCACACGATGGCCAGACACTCTTTCTCAATTGTGGCGTAGGCAACCTCCCTTGGCAGAAGCTTTCTGCTCGGATAAAGAATGGGGTGTTCTTCTCCTTTTGAGTTCACCTGGCTGAGAACTGCCCCTAGTCCATATATAATTCTACAATAGCTACCACTAGCATGTACCGCCACATCGTATTCATGACACACCTGTTGTGAATTTTGCCGTTAAGCTCCGTGTTAGAGAACAGCAAGTTGTGCAAAAAGTACTGAAACACTGAAAAGTTGGACATGTGCATTCAAAAGTTTAGAGAAGTTCACCTGTAAAAGTTAGAGAGCATTTTAGGTTCATCCTGACACTTCACCAGCCAAAAATCCATAACTTTTTATGAGTAGTGCATATACTTCCATTCACACAACCAGTAAATCGTGTGGCCTAAGCCAACATGAAAATGGGCTTGCTTGTGCCATATGTGTTCTAATTGAAATATATGTGTAACGTTTTGTTTGTTTGTTGTGCAGACCTCTGTGCGGATGGAACCGAGTGACATTCAGTTCTCAGTGATGAAGACAGATGAGCGGGCGTCCCCAGGAGAAAGCACTGTAATATCCAGCTGTCCTACTTTCATTTAGCTCTTCTTTAATTAGATATCATTTTCTGTTTTATATGTAAGGCTGGGTTCCCATCACCTTTTTGTCTTACGTTTAAAGTATACATTAAATGGATGCATCAGTCGCATCCGTCACCATCGAGTTCCACTGGCCCATGTGAAAAGCCCTTAAAACAACCACCAATCAGCTTCTGATATATCCGTGATCAGCTCTTGTTCCTGGCTGAAATTGGCCTATGTAAGAGGATCCTTAGGTAACAACTGATCTCATCAAAAATGGTTTGAAGCAACTTAGAACCAAGTGCATGCTGCTCCTAATAGCACTGACACAGAGATCTGAGACTTGTGGTTCAGTTGCTTGTTTTTAGTTGCAGTTTCCTTGCTCTGGGCCTTGCAGGTATTATATGGGTTATTGATCTCTCTTTCAGACACATTTTCCTGGAGATTATATAGCAGGTATCGCCCCATATAGTGCCCGCTGGTGGCTGAGATGCACCAAAAAGTAGTTCTTATGTTCAGATTGGCTCATTGCTCTTGTTCAGTCGCCACTACGTGGAAACATACAATCTGTATTACCATACAATCAATCAGCATATTGTGTTAAGTATACTGGTATATAAACTGAATATTTCTGAGATAAACATAGCCTCCAAGTAATACAGCCTTAAAGGGCATCTGTCAGCAGATTTGTCCCTATGACACTGGCTGACCTGTTACATGAGCACTTAGCGGCTGAAGGCATCTGTGTTGGTCCCATGTTCATATGTGCCCGCATTGCTGAGAAAAATGAAGTTCTGTACATATGCAAATGAACCTCTAGGTGCAACGGGGGCGGTGCTTTACACCTAGAGGCTCTGCACTCTTTACAACTCTCGCTTCCTCTGCACTTTGATTGACAGGGCCAGGCAGGTGTGATCACATTTACACCGCCTGGCTCTGGCAATCAAAGTGCAGAGGGCACGGCAGTTGCAGAGAGGGCAGAGCCGCCCCCGTTGCTCCTAGAGGCTCATTTGCATATAATAAAACATAATTTTTCTCAGCAATGTGGGCACATATGAACATGGGACAACACAGATGCCTTTAGCTGCCAAGCGCACATGTAACAGGTCAGCCAGTGTCATAGGGACAAATCTGCTGATAATGTCCTTTAACTTGATCCCAGTAATTCATACATTTTATTATTTGCTTTTAACTTTGTATGAAATACGTTTTATATCCCTCATTGTCTGTCCATACCCTGTACACAGTATGTACTGTCCCTTCTTTAGGTAAGTGTTGTCGTTGGAAAGAAAACCTTGTTCCTATTTAACCTGAATGATCCGGATAACCCAATAGAACTGGCCTTCCAGCAGCGCTACGGCTCCATTGTGTCCCATCGATGGTAAGAGAATTAGTCCAGCACACACTCTTCACGAAACCTGTCAGATATAGAGCTAATGTGGACAGGAACTGTGCCAATGTGAATAAGCGCGGATTTAATGCCCATATGCTTTAGGAATGTAAACAAAATAATTGGGTTCAGTGGACACTATGTCGCACATGCTATCAAAAATAAAACTCAGTGCTGCTTGCTGCACTATTTTTTCCTGTAAGAGGCAGGACGTCTCAACAGATACTCAATGGACTCCATTATAGTAAATGGGGTCCATTTGCCTCACTTATGGGCCAGATCCAGCACTTCCATTATTATTATTTTTTTTAGTTCTGCTCCTATATGGGAGCAGAACAACGGTAATCAGGGACAAGATTTATCAGGACTAGTGTAAGTAGAATTCTCCATCTCCAGTCATCTGATTTTCTGCTATGGATAATTGCATGCAATTTTCCATGGAAAAATGCACTGCACGCAGCTCACCCAGCACCTCCAGCCACCTACTGTTTTGATCGCTGGAGGTGCCAGAAGCTAAACAGTGGTTGGAGCTGGGAGCAGAAGGGTCTAACCACTGTGTAGTGGCCGTGCCACATTGATCTGATATTAATGACCTGGAAGGATCTAGAATACCCCTTTAATTTCCCCAAATGTTTTTGGTTATCTTCTCTTTCTGCTTCCTTTGGTTTATATTTCAACATCACAAGTAGATTACAGTAAATCTGGAAGTGATCCATATGCTCAGCCTGTATTTTAGGCCTGTATACGGACTACGACCGTGTGCCTGCCGTCTGCGGACATGGACCCATTCACCCATCCAACAATCCACACCGCTAAAAATTAGTGCATGCAGTGCAGAGGCACGGACAGAAAACCACATGCTTCTGTGGGCTTCTGATCCTCGCCTCAGTTCCGCACTGCACCATAGCTCCCTGATTGCGGACCCATTCAAATGAATGAATCCGCATCCGTGATATGGTGCACACACGGCCGCTGCCCGTATATTGCGGACCTGGTGTTTGCAGACCGCAATATGGACCGCCTAATGCCGTGAGGCCTTAGTTTGTATCTCCTAGATCAGTGCTGCTCAGGCTGTGCGATGCCCTCAGCTGTTGGTGAGGCAGTTTTGAGGTTGGGCTGCACAGGCCTCTCTGTGGTTGCACCAGTTTCTACTTATGTTAATGTTATACTTGGTCCAGGAAGCATATTTATGATAAATTGATTTAGTTTTTAAAAAGTTTATCATGGGCTGTGACCATGACCAGTCACCATCAGGTTCTGGCTGGTAAAGATCCAGTGGTAAAAGAAGCTCTAGTGTAGATATCTCCCTCATTTAAACAGGCAGACTATGGATGTAAATGAAGGCCACGTAATGACATGAGAGGTCAGTTGGCCACAATCAAGACGTGTTTACCTTTAGATGCAAATGTTTCCATTCATTGACAGCATGCAGAGATCTTGAAAATAGTCAGGAATTGAAACACAAAGAATATTAGAAACGTCTATAACTCTTCATTTTACAGTGAATACACTTTATATACAGAATACCAGAAAACTGCTTTAATAGCAGGATGGGTCCTAGGTGCACTGGTGTCAGCAGCATAGACACACGTACGTTAGCAGAATGACAGAAATAAACATTTTCAGTGTCAGGCGGAAAGGCTTATTCTTTGGCTCGATGGTTTATTTCTATGTTTAGACACTGTTCATACCAAAGTGAAGGGCAAATATCATAAACTACTACTCCTATCATCTCTCACCTTCATGTTGTGCACACCCTATGTGGACAGGTACGGCGATGGATACATCATGATTGGCTTCTCCCTTGGATTCTTTGTGGTGATTTCCACACACATGAGTGAGATTGGTCAGGAGCTCTTCCAGGCCAGTAACCACAAGGACAACCTGACCAGCATCGCTATTTCACAGTCACTGAACAAAGCCGCATCCTGTGGAGACAACAGGTGAGAGACCTGGTTCAATGCGCACTTATTGTGGGTGAAAATATATTTAATATTCTATGTACATAAGCATTCACAATGATTGCATTCATCTACCCCCCATCACGTAGTGCCTGCCATAAATGGTGGTATTGCTGGACCTGTTCTTTCTGTTAATATCCATATTGTATTACAGCATAAAAATCCATGATCTGACAGAGCTGAAAGAAATGTACGCCATCATTACCCTGGATGATGAAACTAAAGGTATCTGACGTGCTTTTATAAGATATTGTATATAATAAGACAAATTGATGACCTATATAGAAGCTATTGTGTCCAACCTGTTTTGGACTGCGCATAGACTTTATACGTTACGTCTGGGCAGTCTACGTTTATATTAGGATTGTACTTCCCCTGTGTACATCTGTCACTGATTGACAACTCTCTCTGTATACTCACTTACACAGGGAATGCAATCAATCACTGATAACACCTACCCCATGTACAACTATCAGTGACTGACAGCTATCTCTGTATACACACTTACACAGAGAATGCTATCAATCACTGATAACACCTTCCCTGTGTACAGTTATCAGTTACTGACAGCTACCTCTGTATACACACTTACACAGAGAATGCTATCAATCACTGATAACACCTCCCCATGTACAACTATCAGTGACTGACAGCTATCTATATATACACACTTACACAGAGAATACTATCAATCACTGATAACACCTCCCCGTGTACAGCTATCAGTGACTGACAGCTATATCTGTATACACACTTACACAGAATGCTATCAATCACTGATAACACCTCCTCTGTGTACAGCTATCAGTGGCTGACAGTTATCTCTGTATACACACTTACACAGAGAATGCTATCAATCACTGATAACACCTCCCCTGTGTACAGCTATCAGTGACTCACAGCTATCTCTGTATACACACTTACACAGAATGCTATCAATCACTGATAACACCTCCCCCGTGTACAGCTATCAGTGACTGACAGCTATCTCTGTATACACACTTACACAGAGAATGCTATCAATCACTGATCACACCTCCACTGTGTACAGCTATCAGTGACTGACAGCTACCTCTGTATACACACATACACAGAGAATGCTATCAATCACTGATAACACCTCCTCCGTGTACAGCTATCAGTGGCTGACAGTTATCTCTGTATACACACTTACACAGAGAATGCTATTAATCACTGATAACACCTCCCCCATGAACAACTGAAGTCTGAAAAAGCAGAGATGATAAATGTATAAGTTACATGTTTTACTGAATCTTTTTCCACAAAACTATATATCAATCTGCTCAGCTCCACTTCTATAACCTGCTGCCTGCAGATTTCATTGCATTTTGTGGTGACAGGTTCTCCTTAAGGTCATATATTCCTTGAATGTTTCTAAACATTTTTCCTTCTAGGATTAGATAAACTTTCCTGGACAGACGATGGTCAGTTATTGGCTGTATCCACACAGCGAGGTTCCCTCAATGTCTTCTTAACCAAACTTCCTATACTTGGAGATACTAGTGGTACAAAGATTGCATATCTTACGTCCCTGCTGGAGGTTACAGTGTGCAATCCTGTGGAAGGGGTAACTGCATCCTTTTTTACCTTCTTTATATTGTCCATTAGGGTACTTTCACACTTGCGTTGCTGGATTCCAGCAGGCAGTTCCATTGCAGGAACTGCCTGCCGGATCCGGAAATCTGTATGCAAGCGAACAGCATTTGTAGACGGATCCGGATGCAGATCCGTCTCACAAATGCATTGCAATACCGGATCCGTCTCTCCGGTTGTCATCCGGAAAAATGGATCCGGTATTTATTTTTTCACATTTTTAAAGGTCTGCGCATGCGCAGACCGGAGGACCGGATCTGTCAATGCGGTAATTTTAATGCCGGATGCGGCACTAATACATTTCAATGGAAATGAATGCCGTATGTATGTGTGTGTGCTTTGAACTTATATGTATATATATGTATGTATGTGTGGGTGTACACCTAATCCTATCGTACATGGATGTTCATGAACATATACACATGCATAATTAAGAATATTAGTTATTATTAAAAAAAATTTAAGGTTAATTTATTTTGTTTGCGTTTTTGTCCTATAATTTTTTTTTGTCCGCTGATACTCCTAAAACCCATTTCATATCGGCATACCCAACCTTCTAATGTTCTATTGTAAAAACGACAAACCAATGAATGTATACTAGAAAACCAATAAAAAGTACTGTTGGAAAAAAAAAAGGAAATTAATGCTGGATCCGGTATTCCGGCAAGTGTTCTGGAATTTTGGACGGAGACAAAACTGCAGCATGCTGCGGTATTTTCTTCGTCCAAAAACCGTACAGTGACTGAACTGAAGACATCTTGATGCATATTGAACGGATTTCTCTCCATTCAGAATGCATTGGGATAAAACTGATCCGTTTTTTTCCGGTATTGAGCCTCTAGGACGGAACTCAATACCGGAAAAGTTTAACGCAAATGTGAAAGTGACCTTATTAGCATGTGCACAAAAGATGGTCTACATTTTCAAGGTACATCAACACGGGAGGTAAAATTCTGTAAGATCCGCTGCAAAATGTGGATTTTGCTGTAGTTTTGCTGCAGATTTCACCCTATGCACTGTAAAAGGTAAAATCCATGGTGGAAGCATAAGTTGACATGCTGTGGATTTGATATCTACATCACATGTCAATTTCCATTCTGATTTTTAAAGCGGCTTATGGACTACATTTTGTTAAATCTCCTCCACTTTGCCCTGATCCACCTTCAATTGTGTGGTGGAAAAGTCACAGCATATACAACCCATGCGGACCTACCCTGATGGTCATTGTGACATTTTTGCTTACAGCAGCTTACCGAAGCTGATTCATACAATGCAACAAAAATGCACATTCTTTACCCCACTGAAAATGTTTTTCATTTGCAGTGACTTTGTTCATGTTGTGACTCCTAACCTTCCATTTGCTTGTTATTTAGGAACTGCCAATCACAGTTTCAGTTGAAGTGGAGCCCAATTTTGTGGCTGTTGGCCCATATCATGTTGCTGTGGGAATGAACAATCGTGCCTGGTTCTATGCTCTGACAGAGAACGGTGAGCGTCAGATTGTAAGAGGACCATAATGACCATTATTGATCAGGTCTTCCTCCCCTCTTCTGTAGGGAGACATTAATCCGCACAGAATTTTGTAGCTATTTAAATTAAGAAAACAGCCCAAATCCCGGCACTCATGCCGGAAACAGGCCGGATTCCGCAGGGTCCCATTATGTTCTATTTGCTCCGCCGGGGACAGGTACTATTCAGGTTTGGCGGATGCAATGAACTCGTGAAGGCTGTTCCTCTGCCAGAAGATTTTAGTGCTAGTGAGAAACTAGCCGCAGGACGGATCCAACAGGCTGTTCAGCCTGTCGGATCCGTCCTGCCGGTATTTTGCCGGACTGCCGTCCGTCCCCATTGACTAAAACTACGACATGTCTCTGATATTTAGTCTGGCGTCCTCTCTCCGTGCACTGCCATGCTGCACCAGATCTCCGCCCCAGCCCCCATTATAGTCTATGGGGACGGATCGGCAGTCCGGTGGCACGGCGAAATAGAGGCAGGACGGATCTAACAGGGTGAACAGCCTGTCGGATCCGTCCTGCCGCTAGTGTGAAACTAGCCTAACCCATAGCGGGAGAAATCCTTTACAGGGAAAAGTCTTTATCTAAGGCC
The DNA here is from genome assembly GCA_033119425.1 of Bufotes viridis. Taxonomy (NCBI): domain Eukaryota; kingdom Metazoa; phylum Chordata; class Amphibia; order Anura; family Bufonidae; genus Bufotes; species Bufotes viridis. The sequence goes on along the minus strand of CM065589.1, from coordinate 544,214,770 downwards.
TCTTTCACACGGGCGTTGCGGGTGCACTCCGTCAAACAGTGCGGGTGCGTTGCGGGAATCGCCGCGATTTTTCCCTGCGAGTGCAAAGCGCTGTCATGCGTTTTGCACGCGCAGGAGAAAAATCGGCACTTTTGGTACCCAGACCCGAACCTGCACTTCTTCACAGAAGTGCATGTTTGGGTCAGAAATTGTCCCGCTGGTATTATTTCACATTATAACATAGTTATAATGTGAAATAATACCCTTGGCCATCTTCCTAATGTTGAACCCGGTGCAGAATGTGTTAAAAATAATAAACTAATCATAACTTACCTGGTCCATTTGATCGCGAAGCCCGGCATCCTCTCCGTTAGCTTGCTACTAGGTAAAGGACCTGTGATGATGTCACATGGTCACATGGCCCAATCACATGCTCCATCACCATAGTGATGGAGCATGTGATTGGGCCATGTGCCCATCACCATAGTGATGGAGCATGTGATTGGGCCATGTGACCATGTGACATCATCACAGGTCCTTTACCTAGTAGCAAGCTAACGGAGAGGATGCCGGGCTTCGCGATCAAATGGACCAGGTAAGTTATGATTAGTTTATTATTTTTAACACATTCTGCACCGGGTTCAACATTAGTAAGATGGCCAAGGGTATTATTTTACATTATAACTATGTTATAATGTGAAATAATACTGAACCGGTTACACATCCCGATGGTTGCATAGCAACCATGCGGGAAAATCGCAACGCATCCGCACATGATTGCGGATGATTGCGATTTTCCCGCATCCCCATTCACTTCTATGGGGCCTGCGTTCCGTTAAAAACGCAGAAACTGGAGCATGCTGCGATTTTCACGCAACGCAGAAGTGATGCGTGAAAATCACCGCTCATGTGCACAGCCCCATAGAAATGAATGGGTCCGGATTCAGTGCGGGTGCAATGCGTCCTCCTCACGCATTGCACCCGCGCGGAAATCATGCCCGTGTGAAAGGGGCCTAAAACACTAATTGTACAGGAACCCTAAAGTTGACATTATTTTTCCATGCAGGTGTGGACAGGCTGAAAGATATGGAATACCTGGGTACAGTCGCCAGTATGTGCCTAAATTCTGACTATGCAGCTGCTCTGTTTGAGGGAAAAGTGCAGTTGCATATGGTAAGTATCCCACTAAATATCTATCTTTAGGAGCATTTGTATCCAGGAAGCTGAAACAACAGGGTATGGGACATGTGTCATTGGGGACAGAGAAGTATAGCTGCTGCCACCAGAAGGCGACACTGAGTAAAAAAAAAAGTGTTAGTTCCTCCTAATCACTATGAAAGATGCCAATTATCAGCAGCACATCTTCCTGTGTAATCAGGGATGTGCCGCCGATAATGAGTAGAACGGAATGAGGAAGGAACGATCTTGTTACCAATCATTCCTCCCATATTCAGTTTACTATTTGCATGTGTAATGAGGCCAGCACAAAGGAACACCGATGGATGTGCTATCGTCCATCAGTGCTCGCGCTGCCCAAATATCAGGCAGTGTCCGCACATTAGCATATTGGTGAAACAGGTTTTCTCCTGGATGAATGGACTTCTGAGGCCACACAGTAAGTACCGGTAAGTTTCTGGAAATATGTCCCATTATCCTCGTGTGGTTTAGACAGCACAAACTGTAATATTGAATTTAAGGGACAGGCTTTGGACTAAATAAAAGGCATAATTTCTGCGTCTTGACTTAGATATTTGTCTGCTGCAGTAGGTTTAGGTTCCCTTCAGAAATGAATTTGCTTTGGCTCTTTTTTTTTTTTTATGTAAAAACGCATGTGGTTTTTTAAAAAGCACAATAAGCAAAAAAAAAAAAAGCATGTGTTTTCTGCATTTCAAAAAACTTTAAAATGCGTTGGAAAACATAAAGTGGCAAAAATGCCATTAAAAAACTAGTGTAAATCCAGCCTTGTATCATAATATAGTCTATGAGGCAGCCTAATGTTTCTGCTGGATTTCGAGCAGGGGGTTGGATTTCCCAGTGGGCCAATGCCCAGAAGGTTCCCCGAGCCTTCCTGTCTCCTGCTGGCTCGGTACATAACAATCTGATGCTCTCAGCGTCAAGTAATGCTAAGAGCGTCCGATACATCTGGCCTTAGATGTCCTCCTGAACTCAACTGTCTCACCATCCTCAGGACTGTCATACAGTTAAATACTGTAGCAGGGGTAGCAGTATTTTGCACTGCACTGTGGTATTTTGTTCTGCTGGTGCAGCATTTTGTGTTGCTTAGGGTACTTTCACAATAGCGTTTTGGATTCCGTTTGTGAGATCCGTTTCAGGGCTCTCACAAACGGTCCAAAACTGATCAGTTAAGCCCCAATGCATTCTGAATGGATAAGGATCCGCTAACGGATCAGTTTTTAATTACAATGTAAGTCAATGGGGATGGATCCGTTTTCAATGACACAATATGGTGCATTTGAAAACGGATCCGTTTCCCATTGACTTTCAATGTAATTCAAAAGGATCCGTTTTGGACTTTGTAATTTTTATTTTAACTAATGCAAACCGATCCGTTCTGAACCGATACAAACGTTTGCATTATAGGTGCGGATCCGTCTGCAAATAAACAGACGGATCCACACCAATGCAAGTGTGAAAGTACCCTTAGAGGTATTTGGTTCTGCTGGTGCAGCATTTTGTGCTGCTTTGAGGTATTTGGTTCTACTAAGGAGGTATTTTGTGCTGCTTTGAGGTATTTGGTTCTACTAGGAGGTATTTTGTGCTGCTTTGAGGTATTTGGTTCTACTAACGGGGTCTTTTGTGCTGCACTGTGGTATTTGGTTCTACTAAGGAGGTATTCTGTGCCGCTTTGAGGTATTTGGTTTTACTAAGGAGGTATTTTGTGCTGCACTGTGGCTTGTTGGCCCACCTCCTTCTGATGGCCCTACCTACTTGTGTTGCCCTACTTTCTGTCAGTTTGACTTTGGACCCGCCTATAACATGGGGCCACTTTTAGGTATTTTTTTCCAGGGCCACTTTAAGTTCCCCGTCCGCCCCTGATTTTGAGCAGTTTTTAGAGATGTGTGGGACTGGCTTATCTCCTAAACATGCCTGCTGTTGGGGAGGTGAATATTGTAGGGGTATTTTATGTCCGGTTTGTCTGGGGTCCGGTCACTCGCCATGTCTCTAGCACAGAACTGCATTATGAATAATATACTCCCTCATTCTCCTATATAATCTTACTTGTTGAAGGTTAGTGACCTCCAGTGTACTACTTCCTGCAGATTGAAAGCGAGCCTGTAGATTCTCAAGAAGAGAGGGAGACCCGTCTCTTTCCATCCACAGATGAGAAGTATCGGATTCTGTGCCATGCCATGACTGGAGATTTCCTCGTTTATGGCACCAATGTAAGTTCTTCTTTATTACCGAACTAACGCGTCTCTGAAAAATACTCGTCTACCAACTAGACATTTTCATATATATATATATATACCATATTTTTCAAACTGTAAGTCACGCTTTTTACTAGAAATCTTTTTAAAAAGACCAATGGGGGAATTTATCATGAGGGAAATATTTCAGGTCTGCATTAGAGTACTTTTTGCCACATTCATCAAATGTCTCATGTTTGATAAAACCTAAACCTAACGCTTTTGTCTAGAAAAGCTACTCCAGTTTTCCTCCTCCACTCTCCTCCTGCCAGCTATATATAACCCCTCCAGCTTGGAGAGAGATGATTTTTTTTCCCCCCTACTTTTAAAAAAAAAAGTGTAATTGAGAAAAATTTGTAGTGAAACTCATTAACATAGCTAACCACACTCACCCATATTTCAAAACTGGAGTGAGCCGTGCAAAAGCCCAAAAAGTCACAAAAGCCCCATTTGGCAACTTTTTGAAACCAGAATACTGGAGTGAAGGCGTGATAAATCAGGTAGAGCGCTCCTAGTGCTGGAGCACAGTCATCTCACCAAGTCAAATATGGACATGAACAAAATAAGCATTTTCAGCATGGCGTAGATTGGTCCACACTGTCTATGGCCTGGCGGTATTGACAGTAATTGGCAGTACTGATGGGAGTTGGACCCCCACCGATCTGATATTGATGACCCATCCTGAGGATAGGCCATCAGTGTTTCAGTCCTGGACGACCCATTTAGTTAGTATGAAATATTTTTACCTAATTTCTGTCCATACCTGGGTGCATCCTATAGTCATACAGGTGCATCTGAAAAATACGGTATTTATTTTTGGGGAATATTGGTCTCTATAACACTCTATAAAACTGGTAATCTTCCAATTTACATGATTAACATTGATGGTTAATATCTCTGCTTTGTGTTTAGACCGGACTAGTGAAGTACTTTTACCTGGAAGATTGGCAGTATGTGAATGAATATCGGCATCCAGTCAGTGTCAAGAAGGTATTTCCTGACGCATCTGGGACTAGATTGATCATAATTGATGAGAAGACTGAAGGTTTTGTCTACTGCCCGGTAAGTATCTGGATTAGGGTTGTTTCGGGTATCGAAATTTCGATACCCAATCGATACTTTTATACCAGTATCGATTCGGTACCGGGATGTTCATTTTTTCGATACTAGAGTGCGCTACTGCGCAGTCTAGTATCTCCTGTTATGGGAGATCACGGCGCTCCGCGCGCTGCTCTGGTCTCTCCTACAGTGGAGAAGAAGGAGGGAGGGAATCCCTCCCTCCTATGACGCGGCCGCCGCTGAGCCCAATGAATGGGCGGCTAATGCAGGAGGAGGGACGCGGGCTTCTACTATGCAGTGAGCTGCCTGCCGTACTGCACTATCATTACCATACACAGTGTATGATAATGACAGCCCTGCCCTGCGCTGTGTGCTACAGTCTGTAATACACATCGCAGGCTGTGCTCTCATTATCATAACAATAGCACAGCAGGGCTGTCATTACCATACACAGCGTATGATAATGACAGCGCAGCACTGCAGGGCCGATTGGACTGTGCAAAACAGGTCACTAGAAGCTCCTGGGTTGCACTGAAAGAGTTAACAGGAAAGGGTTACCCAAGGGCTGCCACTGCTGTATTTCTCTGATCCCGGAGCAGGAATGAAGAGAGCAGCCCAGCCAATAAGAGAGAGGAGGCGTGTCAGGACAGCCAATCAGATGAAAGACCCGCCCTCCCTGCAGTTTATGCCGGAGAGAGAGTAAAGACATGTGCTTCTGCCTGGGCTCCTAGGTTAGGTTTCCCGGAAGAGGAAGGTGGGGGACACTGCACTGTGTGTATGGGGGAGGTGACACTGCACTGTGTGTATGGGGGAGGTGACACTGCACTGTGTGTATGGGGGAGGTGACACTGCACTGTGTGTATGGGGGAGGTGACACTGCACTGTGTGTATGGGGGAGGTGACACTGCACTGTGTGTATGGGGGAGGTGACACTGCACTGTGTGTATGGGGAGGTGACACTGCACTGTGTATGGGGGAGGTGACACTGCACTGTGTGTATGGGGGAGGTGACACTGCACTGTGTGTATGGGGGAGGTGACACTGCACTGTGTGTATGGGGGAGGTGACACTGCACTGTGTGTATGGGGGAGGTGACACTGCACTGTGTGTATGGGGGAGGTGACTACATAGTGTACATTGTGTATGTGACAGTGGGGACAGTGACTGCATAGTATATATTGTGTATGTGACAGTGACTGCATAGTGTATTTATGTGACTGGGGTGTGGGGCAGTGAATGCATAGTAATTGTGTATATCTGAGCAGTGCAAGAGTATTAGGCTAGGGCTACACAGACTTTTTGTAGCGCGACGGATTGATTTTAACTATTGAATGACAGCTGCAGTCTATAAGATTGCATTTAACCGAACACATTCATTTGGATTGCAGCTACAATCAGTCACGCTACAAAAAGTCGCAGTGTAGCCCTAGCTTTTGGACTGGACCCATGTGCCTCACATTAATAGTAAGTGAGGTTTTTCTGTTTAATTCAATAAATGTTTTAAGTTTAAATAATCAATAGACTTTTTTGGGTTTTATTTTTTTCGCGTGGTATCGAATGGTATCGAGTATCGCAATACTTTTTTATGGTATCGATACCGAATCAAAATTTTGGTACCGAAACAACTCTAATCTGGATTTGTCCAACCTGTAAGTAGCTTTTTTACTTTCATGATCACTTTTAAACAAGTTTTACATGTAAAACTGAGGATTATGAATAGTCAGTAAATGCAACTCCTAGCAACATTTACAAGTTAAACAAGGCCTTGCTGCCGCCTGAATAAGGCCCCTTTCACACGAGCGAGTTATCCGCGCGGGTGCAATGCGTGATGTGAACGCATTGCACCCGCGCGGAAAAAACTGAACAACTGAACGCAATCGCAGGCAAAACTGAATGGCTTTGTCTGTGAAATCGCACAGTTTTCACTGAACGCATCCGCAACGCATCCGGACCTAATCCGGACACGCTCGTGTGAAAGAGGCCTAACTCCTGCGGGACCCCTCACTAGGTCACTATAATGCTCCTGCAATGAGTGAAATGTCTACACGATGATTTTCGAAACAGCCACATATAATGTTACCTCAGGCATACAGCAAACTGCAGCATTGCATGAGGTTTTGTCCCTGTTGCATCATATAACGTTCCCTTAGCCCAGGGATGGGCAAACTGCGGCTCTCCAGCTGTTGTAAAATTACAACTCCCACCATGCCCTGCTGTAGGCTGATAGCTGTAAGCAGTCTTTGCATGCTGGGAGTTGTAGTTTTGCAGCTGGAGAGCCGCAGTTTGCCCATCCCTGACTTAGCCAAAGCATTTTCATAGTATAAGAGGATATTAGCGTGTGCCTAAACCTTTAACCAGTACAGGACCGCCTAACGCAGGGATGCGTCCTGCGGGCGGTCCTGTAGCTCTGAGATGACGCGTCGGCGCGTCATCTCGTGAGAGCCGAGATTTCCTGTGAACGCGCGCGCGTTCACAGAGAAGCACGGCAGTTAGGCTACAGCCTGCCAGCGATGATCCATCGCTGGCAGGCTGTAGATGCGAATAAAATCGCATCAAACAGCTATATCAGACGCTGTTTTATGAACAGCGTCTGATATAGCTGCTACCTGGTCCTCTGGTGGTCCCATTTGCTGGGATCGACCACCAGAGGACCAGGTAACTACTGTAAAGTTGCACCAAACACTACACTAACCCCACCCCACTCACCTATTAACCCCTTGATCACCCCATCTAGACCCCTGATCACCCCCTGTCATTGAGTCACACCCCTTGTAGGCTCCATTCAGGCGTCCATATGTGTTTTGCGGATCCGTGATTCACGGATCCGTGGATTCACGGATCCGTGGATTCACGGATCCGTGGATCCGATCGCGGATCCGATCGCAGATCCTCAAAACACGGACACCGACAATGTGCTTTCCGCATTTTGCAGATCCGCACATTGCCAGAACTATATAGAAAATGCTTTTTCTTGTCCGCAATTGCGGACAAGAATAGGACATGTTCTATATTTTTGCGAGACGGAAGTGCAGACCCGAGACGCGGATCCGTAATTCCGGATCCGAGCGGGACAAAGTCTGTCCCCATAGAAATGAATGGGTCCGCAATTCCGTTCCATAAACAGAATTTCGGACGTGTGAATGGGGCATAAGGGTCCCTTATCACCGCCAGTTAGTTAGCTACTTGTTAGGTAGCTAGCGCCCAGCCCACCGCACCGCAGTCACTGATTTTGGCAGAGATTTTTCATCCACATTGATCGATGCGAATGAAAAAATCTGTGCCGTTCATTTTTTTTTTCAGCGCAGAGGCTGAGCGGAAAAAAATCTCATTACCCGTATGCTCAATATACGGAGAATCGCAGAAACTCCTAATGCTGGCCATACGTGTAATGATTGCGGAGACCCTCAAATGCCAGGACAGTATAAATACCCCACATGTGACCCCATTTTAGAAAGAAGACACCCCAAGGTATTCTGTGAGGGGTATGGTGAGTTCATGCAAAATTTTATTTTTGTCACAAGTTAGTGGAATATGAGTCTGTAAAAAAAAATAAAAATCAACTTCCGCTAACTTGTGCCAATTTTTTTTTTTTCTGTGAACTCGCCATACCCCTCACGGAATACCTTGGGGTGTCTTCTTTCCACAATGGGGTCACTTGTGGGGTATTTATACTCACCTGGCACTTTAGGGGTCCTAAAGCGTGAGAATCCAAATGCGTAAAAGTGGCCTGTGAAATCCTAAAGGTACTCATTGGTTTTAGGGCCCCTTTGCGCATCTTGGCTGCAAAAAAGTGTCACTCATGTGGTATCGCCGTACTCAGGAGAAGTAGGGCAATGAGTTTTGGGGTGTATTTTTACTTATACCCATACTGCGTGTGAGAAATATCGCTGTAAACGACAACTTTTTAAATTTTTTTATTCAAAGTTGTCAATTTACAGAGATATTTCTCTCACCAACATGGGTATATGTAAAAATACACCCCAAAACATTGCCCTACTTCTCCTGAGTACGGCGATACCATAAGTGACACTTTTGCAACCTGGAGTGCACAAAGGGCCCAAATTCAACGAGTACCTTTAGGTTTTATGGCTGCTCACAATTTAGCCCCGCCCAAAATGCCAGAACAGTAAACACACCCCACAAATGACCCCATTTCGGAAAGTAGACACCCCAAGGTATTCACTGAGGGCATAGTGAGTCCGTCTGAGATTTTTATTTTTTTGCCAGAAGTCATCAGAAATTGAAACTTTTTTTTTTTTCTCAGAAAGTGTCATTTTCCGCTAACTTGTGAAAAAAATGAAATGATACATGAACTCACCATGCCCCTCCGCGAATACTTTGGGGTGTCTTCTTTCTAAAATGGTGTGATTTGGGGGTATTTATACTTTCCTGACATTCTAGCACCTGAAGAAACATGACAGGCGCTCAGAAAGTCAGAGCTGCTTCAAAATGCCGAAATTCACTTTTTGCACCATAGTTTGTAAACGCTATAACTTTTACCCAAACCAATAAATATACACTTATTGGACTTTTTTTTTATCAAAGACATGTAGAACAATACATTTAGAGAAAAATTTATATAGAAATGTAGTTTTTTTTGAAAAATTTTACAACAGAAAGTGTTGCAAAAATGTCGTTAAATTTGTATTAATGGCAAAAAAAGTAAAAATGTCAGCAACAATGAAATACCACCAAATGAAATCTCTATTAGTGAGAAGAAAAAGAGGTAAAATTCATTTGGGTGGTAAGTTGCATGACGGAGCAATAAACGGTGAAAGTAGCGTAGTGCAGAATTGTAGAAAGTGGCCTGGTCATTAAGGGTGTTTAAGCTAGGGGGGGCTGAAGCGGTTAAAGTAGTTTTCTGGAATTTTTTAACTGACCTATCCTCAGTATAGGTCTTCAGTATCAGATCGGTGGGGTCCAAAACCTGGGACCCTCCCCCCCCCCCCCCGCCAATCAGCTGTTTGAGAAGGCACCGGCGTTCGCAGTAGTGCCCCCACCTTCCCCAGCTTTTCCAAGCCAGTGACGTCACGTTCATCAGCCCCATTGAAGTTAATAGGGCTGAGCGCGATACCAGTCACAGCCACTATACTATGTACGGCGCTGTGCTTGGTTGGCAGAGAGAAGGCCGCAGCACTACTGCAAGCACCGGTGCCTTCTCAAACAGCTGATCGGAGGGGTCCCATGTGTCGGACCCCCACAGATCAGATGCTGATGACCAGAGGATAGGTTATCAGTTTAAAAATCCCTTTTAGGCCCTATTCACACGTCCGCAATGTCGTCCGCATGTATTCCGCAATTCTGAATGGGGCACGGAACGATGCGGAGAGCACACACTGTGCTCTCCGCATCAGTTTTTGCGGAACGCGCCGCCGATCTTACGGCCGCAGCTCCGCAAAAAAGTAAAGCGTGTCCTGTTCTTGTCCGCAATTGCAGACAAGAATAGACATTTCTATGGGGCTCCCGGCCGGGTGTGTTTATCGATCCGCAATTTGCGGATCCATAAACACAACGGACGTGTGAATAAGGCCTTAAACGTTTTTTAAATCTGTTTGTAATGCACTGTACTGCCGGGGTCACCCAGCATCGGTGTGCTATGCCAGGCTTTAGTGGGGCAGAATGAGCAGAGGCAGGAGCAGCAATGTGCTATGGAAAGCTCCTGTCTGTCCTCCCTGCCCTGTTCTGCTAGTAAAACAATAAAATATATTACAAAAATGATTTGAATGCATTAGTAACAGTCAAGAATGTTTAACGGTTTGTGTACAATTTAATATTTTATTAGAAAATGTTTTTTACTGTTATTGTTCCCAATTTATACTGTCATTTTAATTTTCTTTGTAGCAAAATGACAACTTATATGAGATTCCAAACTTCTCTCCAACCATTAAAGGAATATTATGGGAAAATTGGGCAATGGATAAAGGTGTCTTCTGTGCATTTGATGATGATAAAGTATTTACATATGTCTTCCATAAGGACACTATACAAGGTACGTATACGTGTTCAGTATCTTACTCCAAGACAAATGTATACTGCTTTGCTAAATAGAGATCCTATTGTCGCTGGCTTGGGTTGGCCAGAAAACTGGTGTGATGAGAACATGCCCCCCGCAGCATGCCCCCTTTTCTGGACACTTCTGAAAAGTGGCATGAAGGGGAAAATGGTGCACATAAATAGGTTTAGTAAAAGATAAAAACTGTATAAATTTTGTATCGCTTTATTTGTACTCACCTGGAGAAAAAGGTTGCCATGTCATTTTTAGCATACAGTGAATGCTGTAAAAAACGAAACCCAAAAACCAGTTGTATTTTTTTCCAAATTCACCCAATAAAGATTTTTTTTCCCGTTTTCCAATTTTCCATAAAATTGATGGAGCCATTAAAAAATACAACTAAATACCACAAAAATAAGCCCTCATATAGCTATGTGAACAGAAAATAAGAAAATTATGACTCTTGGAAGGCATGGAGGAAACAAACTAAATTGCCTGGTGCTGAAGGGGTTAAAGAGGACTGAGATATGTCTAGTCGTTCCATGTCTGCTTCTCAGACTAATGAGCAATCTGCAGGACACAATGGGATTTTTTACCCCTTCAGAGTTTGTGGAGCATTCAGATTGACTTTGCTTTATGAAGGAGACAGGGCCGCGCTTCTGAGTAACAATAAGTAGTAGCAGAGCTTTACTTGAGAATGTCACCTGCTTAATTGTGCTCTTGGTAACTAGTTACCATATTTTTTGCTTGATAAGACGCACCCCAGGTCTTAGAGGAGGAAAATGTAAAAAATAATAATTCTTCTTAAGCCCTCATTATCAGATCAGACCCCATATCAGATCCTCATATTAGACCCCCATCATACCTCCATTTTGGACTTTCAAGCCAGAGCTCTATCAGACCTCCATGTAAGACCCCTATCAGACCTCAAATCAGACCCCCATCAGACCTCATATCAGAGATAAAATAAAGAGCTTCACTTACCTCTCCTGCTCCGCCACTCCTCTCCAGGTCCGGCGAGCCCTCCTCCAGTGGCACTCCCTTGTCTTCTCCAGTCACCTAATGCATACTAGTGCGCTGACTAGTATTCGCTTTATAAGACGCACGGCCATTTCCCCCCACTTTTGGGGGGAAAAGTGCGTCTTATAAAGCGAAGAATACAGTATGTGTTAATGATGAGTCACATTGCATCGGCATAGTTGGTTCTATCATCCTTTAGTTTCTGTCATCTAAATTCTTTTAGGCGAGCAGATGCTTTCTACCATATCTCATCCTGAATCGCAGCCACCTTCACATCTGAAGGTTTTCCACCAATTATTTTCCTGTTTATTGCAGGCTCCAAAATCATTTTGGCAGGAGGTACCAAACTACCATACGGCCACAAGCCAGTCCTCTTACATAATGGAGAATTGACTTGTCAGACACAAAGCGGCATGCTAAACAATATATTCCTGGGCACACATAGCTTCCTGAGCAACATGAAAGACGCAGAAGACAACGATCTAAAGAAAATGTTAACACAGACTTTAATGCTACGAAGGTAGGTCTGTCATATCTACAGTGCGGTATATATAGATATATATATATATATAATATCTATGTGTATATCTAAATAATAACATCTGTAATACCTTTATATAATAAGGTCTGAAATGCCTTTGTCTTTATCATGAGAACAGTTGGTATTGAATCAAGTGTTCTTATTTTCTTGGTGATGGTCAACCACACACATTGAGAAACTTGAAATTATTATTGCAGATAGTACTATACAGTAACTTTTCCACCATAAGAACACCCAAAGGAAGGTATCATAAAATAAGAAGCAAAGTATTTCAGACTATTTTAAATGGAATCTGTCAGCAGATTTGTCCCCATGACACTGGCTGACCTGTTACATGTGCCCTTGGCAGCTGAAGGCATCTGTGTTGGTCCCATGTTCATATGAGCCAGCATTGCTGAAAGATGATGCAACGGGGCGTTACCATTACACCTAGAGGCTCTGCTCTCTCTGCAACAGCGATGCCCTCTCCACTTTGATTGACAGGACCATGCAGTGAAAACATCATCACACCTGGGCCTGTCAATCAAAGCGCAGAGGGCGCCCCAGTTGCAGAGAGAGCAGAGCCTCTAGGTGTAATGGCAACGCCCCCGTTGCTCCTACAGGCTCATTTGCATATATTCATTTTTCTGAGTAATGCGGGCACATATGATGCATTATACAGGGTATAAAACTTATATTACCCCTCATCCCTGTATTATGGAATGTCCTGATAGCACTCCTCAGTTATATTACCCCTGTATAATGTACCCTGTTCCTGATACAACTGAAAGGTATCAGGTAAATTATACAGGGCAGGGTAATATAACTGGGATATCAGGGGACATTATTACACAGGGTAATATAACTTATATTACTCCTGTATAATGTCCCTGATAGCCCTCCTCAGTTCCACAGATTCCCCCATACCAGTGGGTCATCCACAGATTCCCCCATAACAGTGGGTCATCCACAGATTCCCCCATACCAGTGGGTCATCCACAGATTCCCCCATACCAGTGGTCATCCACAGATTCCCCCATACCAGTGGGTCATCCACAGCTTCAGCTGCCATGTAACAGGTCAGCCAGTGTCATAGGTATAAATCTGTTGACAGATGCTCTTTAAATGGAATTTGTCATCAGAAAATGACCTACTGTTGAAACCATGTGTTTTTTATGTTAAGCATATTATTTTTTTGGGTGATTTTCTTTTTAATTTTCCACATCACGATCTACTTTTAAAAACAGTCATTAAAACTTGCCTTTTTTACACTGGCTACTAGGCCTAAAATATGTTAGGGCTTCTTGTCTTTTGAGAGCAGCTACATGGGTCATAGACACAATGGACAGGAGCTGACCCCATTGACCTCTATGGGAGAGTTTTCTAGGCATCCTTTTTTGACCTGTGCGGAGGTCAGGAGGGAGTAAATAAGCTGTGATAACACCTATTGTGAATGGTGGATCCTGTGTTATCTATACAGAGGTGTTACTTGTCATTGTAATTATGCCTGTGATGATAATAGGTACAGAAAAGCTACCTGTACAGAACAGGTAGATGGGTCTGACGTATTCTTGACCAAATAAATATGTGCAAGAGCTTCTAATTTCATTGTATACTTTGGAGGTGCTGGTCTAACTCTCTTTTGCAGAGGAAATCACTATTATCAGATCTAGTGACCAATGTGAAAAATTGCAGAATTATATGCATTTTTTTTAGTGACGATAGTAACATGGAAAATGTAAAAAAAAAATTGTTTAACATTAAAAAAACGTAATTTAAACTATAGGTCATTTTCTGACCCCTTTAAAGGGGTTTTCCAAGACTGTCTATTGAAGGCCACGCGGTTTAGGTTTCCTTGCTCCAGAGTGGTTATTTTTCATTTCCTGCAGTATCATCCCCTTATTTTGTAGTCTAGGGAGTTCTTATTATATTTGTTGGTGTAGGGTAAAAAATAGGTTAATATTTGATTCCCTAGTGGTCTAGAGTAAAAGAGTAGAAGACAGTGTTCATACCTGGTGGTCTTCTGGTTTACTCACCTCTCCAGCGCGAAACAATCCACCATGTCTCAAGGATAAGGAGGACTGTGTGCCTGTTCTCTCTATGATCAGGCAGAGCACTTAGTGAGTACTCTGCCTGAGCGTTAAGAAAACAGTGAGGGGAGTCTGTCACTGCTGGATCCCTCCTAACTCTGGGGAATGGGGTTCTGTCACTACTGGATCCCTCCTAACTCTGGGGAATGGGGTTCTGTCACTACTGGATCCCTTCTAACTCTGGGGAGTGGGGGTCTGTCACTGCTGGATTCTCCCTAACTCTGGGGAGTGGGGTTCTGTCACTGCTGGATTCCCCCTAACTCTGGGGAGTGGAGGTCTGTCACTGCTGGATTCCCCCTTACTCTGGGGAGTGGAGGTCTGTCACTGCTGGATACCTCCTAACTCTGGGGAGTGGGGGTCTGTCACTGCTGGATCCCTCCTAACTCTGGGGAGTGGGGGACTGTCAGTGCTGGATTCCCCCTAACTCTGGGGACTGGGGGTCTGTCACTACTGGATCCCTTCTAACTCTGGGGAGGGGAGGTCTGTCACTACTGGATCCCTTCTAACTCTGGGGAGTGGGGGTCTGTCACTGCTGGATTCTCCCTAACTCTGGGGAGTGGGGGTCTGTCACTGCTGGATCTTCCTAACTCTGGGGAGTGGGGGTCTGTCACTACTGGATCCCTTCTAACTCTGGGGAGTGGAGGTCTGTCACTACTGGATCCCTCCTAACTCTGGGGAGTGGGGGTTCTGTCACTACTGGATCCCTCCTAACTCTGGGGAGTGGGGGTCTGTCACTGCTGGATACCTCCTAACTCTGGCGAGTAGGGGTCTGTCACTACTGGATCCCTCCTAACTCTGGGGAGTGGGGTTCTGTCACTACTGGATCCCTTCTAACTCTGGGGAGTGGGGGTCTGTCACTGCTGGATTCTCCCTAACTCTGGGGAGTGGGGGTCTGTCACTACTGGATCCCTCCTAACTCCGGAGAGTGGGGGTCTGTCACTACTGGATCCCTCCTAACTCCGGAGAGTGGGGTTCTGTCACTACTGGATCCCACCTAACTCTGGGGAGTGGGGGTCTGTCACTGCTGGATCCCTCCTAACTCTGGGGAGTAGTGGGGGTCTGTCACTACTGGATCCCTCCTAACTCTGGGGAGTGGGGTTCTGTCACTACTGTATCCCTTCTAACTCTGGGGAGTGGAGGTCTGTCACTGCTGGATTCCCCTAACTCTGGGGAGTGGGGGTCTGTCACTGCTGGATTCCTCCTAACTCTGTGGAGGGGGATCTGGCACTGCTGGATCCCTCCTAACTTTGGGGAGTGGGGGTCTGTCACTACTGGATCCCTCCTAACTTTGGGGAGTGGGGATCTGTCACTGCTGGATCCCTCCTAACTCTGGGGAGTGGGGGTCTGTCACTGCTGGATCCTTCCTAACTTTGGGGAGTGGGGGTCTGTCACTGCTGGATACCTCCTAACTTTGTGGAGTGAGGGTCTGTCACTGCTGGATCCCTCCTAACTCTGGGGAATGGGGGTCTGTCACTGCTGGATCCCTCCTAACTTTGGGGAGTGGGGGTCTGTCACTGCTGGATACCTCCTAACTTTGGGGAGTGGGGGTCTGTCACTGCTGGATCCCTCCTAACTCTGGGGAGTGGGGGTCTGTCACTGCTGGATACCTCCTAACTTTGGGGAGTGGGGGTCTGTCACTGCTGGATACCTCCTAACTCTGGGGAATGGGGGTCTGTCACTGCTGGATCCCTCCTAACTTTCGGGAGTGGGGGTCTGTCACTGCTGGATCCCTCCTAACTTTCGGGAGTGGGGGTCTGTCACTGCTGGATCCCTCCTAACTCTGTGGAGGGGGGATCTGGCACGGCTGGGACTCTCTAACTCAGGGTTATGAGAAATTAGTTCTTGTAGAAGAGTGCTTTAGTGGATGGCACTTGCATTTGAAAAGCGCAGTCTGATCATTGTCCGCATGTTACATATGACTGATGTGTATAACTATCGTCATGTAGATTCCCAGATGCCTGGAGTGTATGCACCTTGTTGAATACAGAGGAGGCTTGGAATGAGCTAGCCCGGGCCTGTTTGCACCACATGGAAGTGGAGTTTGCTGTACGGGTATATCGGACCATCGGCAATGTGGGCATGGTGATGTCCCTTGAACAGATAAAGGTATATGATGAAGAATGTTTCTCTGCTTGTCCCCTACTGGATGTGTACTACTCAACCTAATATGTGCTGTACATGCGCTGGTGTAACGGAATTGCTGTCCTGTCCTGTGCCAGATGAGAGGAGATTAGTCTCACCCTGCCCTCACCCTGCTGATTACTGGTAAATATTCACCACAGAAGATAATGCCCCATAGGAATGCATAATAATCTAATCACAGTGCATAGCTAGGTATGAGTACAAGCCCCCGACTCCCTTTCTAAAATATGCCAAAACTAAACGTTTGCTGTGCATTTTGTTTGCCAGGGAATAGAAGATCATAACCTCCTAGCAGGACATCTTGCCATGTTCACCAATGACTTCAACCTTGCTCAGGATCTCTACTTGGCTTCTAGCAATCCTATTTGTGCACTTGAGGTAAGTGTCCGCTGTGTTCAGTGCGAATGAGGTCTGACAATAAAGGTTGCTAACTCATTGAGGTAAAAGTGCTACGTACCTTATTGTCGAATTTCACTATGGTTATCCTCAAAGTAGCTATGCACTGGTGCCAGCGCCTCTTCAACGCTTTGAAGCAATTTTGGAACTGTTTTTTTGGAATGGCCTTCAGCACCGCTGTCGCATTACCTTTGATGTCATCAAAATGGCATCCTTTCAATATTTCCTTTATCTTTGGTAACAGAAAAAAAGTCACTGGGGGCTAGATCTGATGAATAGGGAGGGAGGGGGGTGTTTCCCTTTTTAAGGCACTTTAAAAGGTTAGTCAAGCAATGGTAACCATATTTTATATTAGTTGTTATGTCTTTATAATAATGTTTAAAATTAGTTACTATAAGTATGCAGGCACGGTCCGAATGCTTGCCATGTTTTTGTATTGCTTTGTGTTGTCATCAGATAACAGGATTTTTGTGGACTCACCTGTAAAATCTCTTCCTCACTTAGTTCATTGGGGGACACGGGACCGTGGGTATAGCTGCTGCTGCCACTAGGAGGCGACACTAGGCTGAAAACTGTTAACTCCTCCTCTGCCGGCTATACCTCCTCCAGCCTGGAGAGAGCATATCAGTTTGTGCCCAAGCAGTCGGAGGAGGAGAAAAACATACAGGAAAGGAACTATAACCCAACCAATGTCAGTAGAACTGAACCAGAACTGAGGACCCTACCGGCAAACCTACCGCAATCACCTGCGGCAAACATAGAAAACAATGGGTGGGAGCTGTGTCCCCCAATGAACTAAGCGAGAAAGAGATTTTACAGGTCAGTCCACAAAAACCTCGTTTTCTTGCTCGTATCATTGGGGGACACAGGACCGTGGGACGTTCCAAAGCAGTCCACGGGGAGGGAAGAACCACACACTCATGGAAAACGTCCTCGCGGAAGCTTAAGACACCGCTGCCTGCAAGACCTTCTGGCCCAGAGCGGCGTCCGCTGATGCAAAGGTATGCACCTGGTAGAACTTGGTGAACATGTGTAAGGAAGACCAAGTCGCTGCCTTACACAGCTGTGAGGCAGAAGCATGGTGGAAACGAGCCCAAGAAGCACCCACCGCCCTGGTCGAGTGGGCCGTGATACCAAGGGGCGGTGCCTTCCCCCGGGAGCAGTATGCCCCTAGAAATGGACAGGTAAATCCTCAGAGCCTGAACCACATCCAGCTGATGGAGAGCTCGCTCCATTGGATGTGAGGGAGAGGGGCAGAATGAAGGAAGAACAATGTCTTCATTGGCATGGAAGGCAGAGACTACCTTCAGCTGAAAGGAAGGCACCGGGTGGAGAACTGCCTTATCTTGGTGGAGAACAAGAAAGGGCTCCTTACAACAAAGCGCTGCCAATTCCGAAACGCGCCTGATGGATGTGATTGCCACCAGGAATGCAACCTTCCAGGAAAGAATACAGAGGGAAACGGGATGCAGAGGCTCAAAATATTGCAGTGAATCGAGGACAAGGTTCAAGTCCCAAGAGGGCAAAGGGGGGCGATACGGAGGGACAGTGTGAGCTACTGATTGTAGAAAGGTCTTAAACGGGGCCTGTTCTGCTAAAGGACGCTGGAAAAAAATTGACAGTGCCAACACTTGTCTCTTCAAGGAACTAAGAGTCTAATCCAAGCACGATTGCAGAAAGGAAAGGATAGTGGGAAGAGAGAAGCGTAGCTGAGGGAGGCTACGTTCCACACAGAAGCGCAGAAAAGACCTCCAAGTCCTATAATAAATTTTGGATGACGCTGGTTTCCTGGTCTTAATCATGGTTTGGATGACATCGTCAGGGAAACCTCGCCGTTTCAGAATGGTGGTTTGTATACTGCCAATAGAGCTGGTCCATGAGTCTCCGCCCACTGCAGGATTTTGGCCGATTCCTCATCACCGCGTGACTGCGGGTTCCCCCTTGGTGGTTGATGTAAACCACCGCCGTGGCTTTGTCTGACTGGATCAGAATCGGCCGACCCCTCAGGAGAGGGGTCCAATGGAGAAGCTATAGATAAATGGCCTGGAGTTCCCTGATGTTGATGGGCAGCTGAGAACATACGCCTTGGACTGTCCGGGGCGGGATGACTCCGCCCCAACCCTGAAGACTGGCATCTGTTGTAATGACCGTCCATGAGACCGGGAGAAAGTACTTCCCTGCCTCCAAGGTTGGGGCCGAGAGCCACCACCTGAGTGCCGAACGCACCCTTGGGGACAAGACAATGTGACGGTCCAATGACTCCGGTGACTTGTCCCAAGACGATAAAATTGCCCGTTGAAGGGACCGGGCGTGAAATTGTGCAAACGGAACTGCCTCGAATAAAGCGATTATTGCACCATTGCTAGCAAAATTGGATTAATGGGAACCTGCACTGAAAGAGAAGACAGACCAACCCTAGAAGGGCTAGCCGCTTGTCCAGAGGGAGGCGAACTAACGCTGCGTCCGTGTCGAGGATCATACCTAGGAAGGTGATCCGCCTGTTTACCAGCCAGCCAAAGTGTGTCAGGGTATCGAGAGTGATACGTAGATTGTCCTCATTCTGTCCGAAGGTCGCCAATTTGACCAGGATGTCCATTTAGGAAATCGGGGTGATACCCCTAGTATGAAGAAGGGCCAGGAGAGGAGCGAGCACTTTCGTGAAGACTCTCGGTGCCGTTGCCAAGCCAAAGGGAAGGGCGACAAACTGGTAGTGGTGGGGTCCTGGAGCAATGGGGACGTGTAAGTACGCGTCCCAGATGTCTATTGAAGAGAGGAATTCTCCCCGCTCCTGAGCGAAGGGACTCCATTCTGAAGTGCTGAACCCGGAGAAACCGGTTCAGCAGCTTGAGGTCCAGAACCGGTCAAATGGATCCTTCTTTCTTAGGGACAACAAATTGGTTTGAATAAAACCCTATGACGTATTCCCCCATGGAAACTGGGGCGATCACCCCCTGAGCGAGGATAGACCGAATTGCCTGAAAAAAGGCGACGGCCCGACCTGAATCTCTGGGTGGCTGTGACAGAAAGAATCGTTCTGGAGGAGAAGCAAACCTGTTCTTGTAACCCGAGGTTACAATTTCACGCATCCTCGTATCTGAAATGTGGGCCCGCCAAATGTTCTGGAAAAGGAGGAGACAACCTCCCACTCGGGCCCCGAATAATCGGGAGCCGGAAAAAGGGAGGCCTGCAAGAGAACGCTTTGACGATTAATCCACTGCCCAAACCTTAAGCCACAGCTCGCGCCGTAAGGCTACAGCTAGAGCCGATCAGCGGGCCACTAGTGTACCCGCGTCCAAGGAAGCCTCACAGAGATACTTCCCCGCCTGTGAGATTTGCAGGGCCAAAGATTGGAGCTCAGCCAGAGGAAGGTCCGCCACCAAGTCCTGATTTAACCGGAGTGCCCATTCTGAGACCGCCTTAGCCACCCAGGTGGAAGCAAAAATGGGCCGAAGTGCTGAGCCACTTGCTGCGAAAGCAGACCTAGCAAAAGACTCCATATGGTGATCTACGGGATCCTGGACGGATAAGCCGTCTGCCACAGGAATGGAGGTATGTTTGGCAAGACGTGCGACCGGAGGATCCACCTTGGGAGGAGAGAACCACTTAGCTACACAATCCGCCGGAAAGGGATATAGCAAGTCGAGTAGCTTGGATGTGGTAAAGCAACGATCTGGACGGTCCAACGCCTTTGCAATGACCACCGAAAAGTTGTCATGTAAGGGAAAGGCTTAAGAAGATTGTCTGGAGCGGAGAAAAGACACCCCCTGATGGCTTGTGAAGGGGGAGTCATCCTGCACATGGAAGGTGTAACTAGGCTATCCACCATGGAAGCAATCTTAGAAGGCTGTTCCGGATCCATATCAGAGTCAGAGACCCCAATCTCCGCATCGGACAGAACTTCCTCTGGGAGGGAGGATGCGTCCGAGCGTGACCCAGATGGGGGTGGAGATGCTGAGGCGTCAGAGGAGGAATTATGTCCTGCTCTGGGCCGCTTGTGCGAAGGTCTGCCCCAATGCTGTTCACCCCAGAAGGGTGCGGACTGCGCAGGTGGGGATTTATCAAACAAACGACCCATGAGGGAGAGGGTGGATTGGGATATTTTTGATAGGTCCTCCACTGCCTGGGATAGGGCACGGGCCCAGTTCGGTTCCACACAGTCAGGTTGGTCATGCGGTTGCGTAGGCTCGGGGGGCAGAACCTGTCTGGGCGCACAGCATGCAGAGCATACGGAGTCTGTCTGACCGCGAGGAAACCTAATTTTGCATTTAGTGCATGCGTAATAAATTATGGCTGGCAGCCTGTGAGGGTCTCTAGTGGGTTCGGACATGGCTGCTAACCAAACCAAATACTGGTCTCAAGACTGGAGAGGGGTGTTACCGTCCTGACAGCTTGCAGGGGATTGCAGGTCCTGTGTTCCCAGTAGAAGCGTGAGCTGAGTAAGGCAGTCTGGACCAGCGTGGGGAATGTCAAGTCTCCTCCTATATTAGCCACCCGCGGGCGACCGCGATGCATTTCCGGCCGGCCGAGGAACGAAGGGACCCGGGGCGGTGTGGGCGGGCTGCCACTTCTCGGGAACGGCCACGGAAACTCCCCGGTGGCCCTGGGAACAAGTCTGCAGCGGGTGCGACCCGAATCACCAGTAGGCCCACAAAGAAGCCGGGCCTGAGGTAGTGAGGTGGCCTGCCTGACTAACGGTGGCGCTAAGGGAAAGACGGGGACTTCTTTAAGGACTTCACCCTGTGGTTCGATAAAGTGGATGAAACCCGAGTGAGAAAGGGGAGGGGGGGGAGTAAAATACTCACCTATTCCCGATTACTCACTCCATCATCATCCTCTTCTCTTCACCCTCCCTTAGTGGACCAGCAGGGTCACCTCTTCAGCAGCTGGCACCCGAAGTGGCAGGAGTCTGGTATGGCAGGAGGGTCTTAACGGATACAGGCGACCCTTTGGCTGGCAGGAAGCAGGGGAGCGAGGCTGCCCTGGCCCAGCTTTTCTTCTGTGGGGAGGTTGGGCGGTGAGGGAAACCGACACTGGTCTTGCTCCCCGATTGGACAGAGAGGCAAGGCGACTCTGCCTCCCATACTTAAAAGGAAAAAAATAACAAAAGGATGACACTAAGCTAAAAACTGATATGCTCTCTCCAGACTGGAGGGGGTATAGCTGGCAGAGGAGGAGCTAACAGTTTTCAGCCTAGTGTCGCCTCCTAGTGCCAGCAGCAGCTATACCCACGGTACTGTGTCCCCCAATGATACGAGCGAGAAATTAACATTTTGTGAACATGCAGAATATGCTCTTGTATATGCTCTTTCATAGGTATCACATAGTCTTTGGCCTTTTTAACGTGCGGACATTTGCATTTTGTTTAGGTCAGAAGAGACTTGCAGCACTGGGATAGTGCTCTACAGCTTGCAAAGCGGCTCGCTCCCAACCAGATACCATTTATATCAAAGGAGTATGCCATACAGCTAGAGTTCACGTGAGTCAGTTCTCTGGATGGTGTTCTCTCTTGCCATTTTAAAGGGGTATCTGCAGGATAGGAGATAACTATTAAATCAGCATGGGTGGGTCTAACCTTTGGGACCCCCATGATCATTAAAACAAAGTCCGCTTACCCCATAGGTTACCCCAAATAAACAGAGTGGCAGGTCGAGCATAGGCATTGGCACTCCATTTATCTCTATGGGACTGCCGGAAATAGCCAAGCACTGGGTACAAGATCCACATTCTTGTAATTGGTGGGTAGGTATCCCCACCAATCTAATAGTTGTCCCCCTATCCTGTTAATAAGTGATAACTTGATATAACTAATATATGTCTTAAAATCTGTATCATATTAAAGCGGATTAGATCTTATTCTAAAGTTTGGCAAATGATTGGGTAATTGTTTATCAATTTATTTTCATATTAATCTGAGATAAATATTAATCTTTCTTAAAATTTTAGTCTAAATGTATCTTTAGAAATTTAGTGTTTAAAACCGAGGTCTCTACAGTACTGATCCTGCTCTGAGAGGCTGCCTCACAGCTACAGCCCACTACATCCTTACAATGTCTGAAATGATTAAGGTTGGTACTGACAGCGGACAAACAGTGTCGTCTGCCACGTTGCTGGTCAGATTGCACAAATGATTCAGTGGACGATTGATCAGCCACATTATATATATATATATATATATATATATCCAGCCATAGTACTCCACCCAGACGTGTCTCTCTTACAGTAGGATCGATCAGACCCTGCACAACCAGAGGAGAACCATATTCTTCCATCCCATGTTCTGTCTGCATAGTATTTATACCCTTGTCTGAACTGCATTGATATTTCCTTGTTTCTCCTCCAGGGGTGACTATGTAAATGCTCTTGCCCATTATGAAAAAGGAATGACTGCAGACAGCTTGGTATGAACATGTATGGTGTATGATCTACTTGCATATACAGTGCATATGACAGAACATATTATTCACACTTTTTATTAAGATAAAAGTAGGGGTAACTGCAGAGAAAAAGATTACTGCAGCTATATACAACCTTATCGCTATACAACCCCATCGCTACATAACGCACAACCCCAACGCTGCACAACCCCAACGCTGCACAAGCCCATCGTTGCACAAGCCCATCGTTGCACAAGCCCATCGTTGCACAAGCCCATCGTTGCACAAGCCCATCGTTGCACAAGCCCACCGTTTTACAAGCCCACCGTTTTACAAGCCCACCGTTTTACAAGCCCATCGCTTTACAAGCCCATCGCTGCACAAGCCCATCGCTGCACAAGCCCATCGCTGCACAAGCCCATCGCTGCACAAGCCCATCGCTGCACAACCCCCACACCCATCGCGGGACAAGCCTATCGCTGCACAAGCCCATCGCTGCACAAGCCCATCGCTACACAACCCCCAAACCCATCGCTGCACAAGCCCATCATGGGACAAGCCCATCGCTGCACAACCCCCAAACCCATCGCTACACAACCCCGAAACCCATTGCTGCACAAGCCCATCGCTGCACAACCCCATCGAAGGAATAAAGTAGAATTGTGGTAATAACATTAATGTCTGTGGTGAGAAGCCACCAATGGAAAATGGAGTAGTCCCACCATGAACTGGGACCCCATACTCATGCGCCATATATCTCCTGCAGTGCTTGCTTTTATGTTATGTGCTCTACATATGTGTCATATACACGAGATACACAAAATCCATTGATAACAACTGGTTTAACTTATAAGAACACATAAAAACTAGAGAATGTTTTTTATTTTTCACCGTTATCTTTTTTTGCTTCTTATATCTCTGGGGTTGTCTGGAATTTTTATATTGATAGTCTATCCTCTGGACTGGAGCACTGTGGTCTCCTCAAACAGCTGATCGGCTGGGGTGCTGGGCGTCGGACCCCCACCGATCTGATATTGATGACCTCTCCTCAGGAGTAACATACCAGTTGTGGGAATTTACAGTGTCTAATAGAAATTTCTTTATGACAGTATCAGGAACACGATGAAACATGTCTTGCTGGAGTGGCTCGAATGTCCATCCGTATGGGAGACATCAGGCGCGGGGTTAATCAGGCTCTCAAACATCCCAGTAGACTCCTGAAGAAGGATTGTGGAGCTATTCTGGAGAGCATGAAGGTACTTCTTGTCATTGACCTGTGACATGAGGAATTGACTTATATGCAGTTGCTCATGTTTTTCATATTTGCTTCTATCACAGCAATTCTCAGAAGCAGCTCAACTCTACGAGAAGGGCCAGTACTATGACAAAGCTGCTTCTGTGTACATCCGATGTAAAAACTGGTAAGAAATCTTTCTTTTATACTGTACTTTATATACCTGAGTTATGCTTTGGAGAGGGGTTTTTTTTAGTTTTTTTTTTTTTTTTTTTACAGATTTCTTTTTACTTTTCCCTAATCAGTCATTTTCATTTTGGTTTAGGGCAAAGGTGGGCGAACTGCTTCCTAATGTGTCTTCTCCCAAGATCCACCTGCAGTATGCCAAAGCAAAGGAGGCAGATGGGAAGTAAGTTCTGTAGAGCACCATTACTTTGTTTCATCCTTTACGAGGTTCATTTCTTTGCAGCATATTAACAATGGATTTATGTCTAAAAGAATGATGATTCAGATATATTCATATATATGTAGAAATAACTGAGGCAACAAAGATAGTGTGAAAAGTAGAAACGGGTGTTAATCTGTATAGAGGTAGGGATTCTGTTTGATTATTAAGGGGAAGTTTTTGTGGGGAAATTAGGCTTTAATTCGGAAGTCAAAAAGGTTGTTAAGGTGGTGGTCTGTGCCCACCACCTCTCCGCTCCTCCCAGTGGAAACAGCTGCCGCTCTGCTCATCCACTCTGTCGCTCTTGTGTCCCAGTGCCAGCGGTCCCCTCTTCCTGCCCAGCCACTGGAGTAGTTCTGCCAGCGTTGCTCTCCTCCAGTCAGGCTTCCGTGTCTGCTGTGTATGTAGGGCGTGCGCACACTCCCTCCAGCTCCCAAAGGGCCAGCATACGCACCCTGATCTTCCCCAGCCAATGGGGTACTTCAGGCACTTTCCTATGTGAAGATACCTAAGCAATACGTTCTGGTACTCTAGTTTCCTGCAATGGTGTGTCATTAGCTTGTTTGCCTGTTTCATGCACTGACTTCTGTCTGTCTTCTGGATTTGACTCTTCACTGCCTGACCTGACTTCTGCCTGACCTCTGTACTGACTCTAAGCCGTTTGTGTTTTTTTAATTTTTTTAAATCCCCGACCCAACCTGCTTGACCTGTGAAAGCAAGTATACTTACTTGTTCCCCGCTGCTTGATTCCAGCTCTGTGGGACCTCAGCTTTCTTCCCTTATCTTCCAGTCCCAAAAATTTAAACTTTCTGCACAGATTGTGTCATGTGCACCACTGTTGCCAAAGACTGGCCTCAGAGGTGACCTGTCCCGAAGAGACATGTGACCCAGCAGTGATGAGCCACATTCGGACACGTCACCACTGGGGCCTGTTATTGGTTGCAGCAGCACACATAACGCCGTCTGTGCAGGAACTTTACATGCGGGAACTCAAAGTGCAGTGCAGACAGTCTGAGACCTAGTGAGCCAGATCCAGATGGGTAAATATACTGTAGTTACCTTCATAGGTCCTGCTGGGTGGGTAGGGGGATTTATTACATTACGTTCAACATGAGAAATATTTAAAGGGTACCAGTTAGGTTGCTGATTGCATCCCCCTCCAGAGGTTCAACAGTGGCGCCAGGAGAGTGGCCGGTCCAATACTTCCAATTAATGCTGAAAGCCTCTCTTGCAGAGGAGAGCCTCATATGGTTGCCTACATTGCTCACTTTTCCAGTCTTGCAGTTAACAACGTAACGGGAGGTTCACATTAATATGGAGAATTTTTATCGACTTTAAATCAAATTCAAGGATGCTGACATCTTCTTTTGCCTCTTTTTAGATATAAAGAGGCCGCCTTGGCTTATGAGAATGCAAGAGACTGGGATAATGTCATCCGGATCTACTTGGACCATTTGAACAATCCTGAGAAAGCAGTTGGAATTGTGAAAGAGACCCAGTCGCTGGAGGGGGCAAAGATGGTTGCAAGGTATTCTGCATATTCATGTATGTGTATATATATAATACACGACAATCTCTTATTAGCAAAGCTGCAACTAGCCCTGTACCTCACATAGATCCAGACCTGAAGCCATTCATTGCTCCTATTGCTCTGCTAGATTTATTACAAGCTGCCAGCTCAGGGGTCGTGTCCTTTGTGCTGAATCTGGTGGCAGTTGAAGGATGGAACTGAGCATGTGCTTCCATCACAGTGAGGTGGATAGAGAAATTAGAAAAAACCAAACAGCAGGTGGCGCTATACAAATAGATTTCATTGAATAACATTGTAGCTATAATACATTTTTAATTACATGCAATTATAAAAGTATTCAGATCCAGGTGCTGGTTTTAAAACTATAGAATATTTTTGTTTATTGTGTGTGGGTTTTTCATGTGTTTTTTTTTATTTGTTAGGTTTTTCCTCCGTCTT
Source organism: Bufotes viridis (assembly GCA_033119425.1). Lineage (NCBI taxonomy): Eukaryota > Metazoa > Chordata > Amphibia > Anura > Bufonidae > Bufotes > Bufotes viridis. The sequence continues at coordinate 544,188,122 of CM065589.1, read as the reverse complement.
GGAGATTATGGTTCAGCAATTCAGTTCTTAGTATTGTCCAAGTGCAACAATGAAGCATTCCAGCTGGCCCAGCAACACAACAAGATGGAGATCTACGCTGATGTTATAGGTATGACCTTGTGCTTTCTGTGCCTGTTGTCCGTCCCTTCACCTGCAAACTGCTGCAGATCTGTTTCAGTGTAAAATGATTTGTATTGTCCGTCATTGTCTCTAGTGTCAATTGCATATCTCATTCTTATGTAATACTTTGCGATATATCATGTAATGTGGTTTGGCTCCCCAGTTAATCACAGTGGCAGGCATTTTTGTATTTGCTCATATAAAGAGTGTTCATGGACCGGTATTCAGACATGTTCTAAGTGTCCTCACTTTGTTAAACATTTACAGAAGACTCTATTTAAAAGGAATACGTCATTACAAAAATGAACTACTGATTAAATCAAGTTTTTGTGTTAAACATATTGTTCTAGAATTGTGTGTTTTTGTTTTTTTCCCATGCCACAAAATCCTGAAATATTATAGGTTTCACACCGGCTACTAAGCCTAATAACATGTTGACAATTCCTGTTCTGTAGAGATAACCTTTTAGTAGCCATCTCATTATCATTACAGGCAGGCTTACAATAAGAGGTAAAACCTCTGTGTATATATAACACAGGGTCAATCATTCACAATGTTCACAGCTTATCTACTTCCCCTCCCTGCACAGTTACCTCTGCACTGTTCATAGCAGGGTAGCTGCTCCCATAATGATGTATAGAAAATAGTAATCTACCAACATAAAATAAAAAAGACTGCATCAGTAGCTGGATTTAATCGGCTAAAATATCTAAAGATATGGTTGACACATTCCCTGTCAGTTATTAGGATTATCTGATTATGTACAGTTATCTGACAGATGTCTGTCCGCCTCCTGCAGGATCTGAGGACACCAGTAATGAAGATTATCAGAGTATCGCACTTTACTTCGAGGGAGAGAAGAAGCATTTTCAAGCAGGGAAGTTTTTCTTGCTTTGTGGTCAACATGCAAGGGTAGGTAAAATAACATATATATATATATATATATATATATATATAATCTCTTATGTATGTCTTGTTTATACCTGTTTTATTTCATGTGTACTTTGTTGGTTGTCAGCCATCTTGATTCTTGCTTCCTCTCAGATATGATTTTTCCTATTGAATCTTACATTTTCCATTATGCCTGGCTTTGCAGGCAGAGGGGACGGAGTCTCACCACACTGCATTGCTCTGTGTCCTATGAGGGCAGCCATCACAGATGAGTGACACAGCTGCTATACCCTCACACTGCAGGGTCTCCATGTTCTCCTATAAGATGCAGCTTAAGCCTGTCTTCCTTCGCTGTCCTGTCACCTCTCCCTCCTGTCACCTTTTACATGCAAGCGGTGAGACCATTGTGAAGCTCCATCTCATAGAACTACACTGGAGAGTCAGCACACACAGATGGCATAGACAGGCAGTTATATAACTGCAGCTAATCACTGTATACACTTACCAACTATAAACCCACACTTATGATCCTTTAGCTAGAAGAGACATTATATCATCAACAGAATACAGAGATATACAAAGGGAGGGCCCTGAGAGCAGCCAGAAGGGATCTGATTGGTGATGATGTCATCCTGTAGTTCACAGGAAGTCAGCCACAGGGAAGAGACTTGGTCCCTGTTTACACATTAGAGCAAGTAGTCAGACCTGAGGTCCTATCACCAGGTTCCCATAATGAAAAGGTTCAAAATGTATAGACGCAGCTGAGTTAGGTTGCGAGTTATCTTGGCCAATGGTGTTAATTAAAAATTCTCTAGTCAATAGTGTTAATTAAAAATCTGTCTTTTGTGTGTACAGCCTAGCATGCATAATGTTGAAGCTGCTGCCCCATGGATACAGAATGCAGTCTCCTGCAGTCATGTATTATTGTTATTTTACCCCCTTATATAGCGCTGACTTATTCCGGAGCCCTCTACAGACATTAGCATCACACTGCCCCCAATTGGGCTCACAATCTAAGGTCCCTATCAGTATGTCATTGTAGTGCAGGAGGAAACCGGAGTACCCGGAGGAAACCCACACAAACACGGGGGAGAACATTCAAACTCCATGCAGATGTTGTCCATGGCTGGATTGGAACCCAGGACACCAGCGCTAACCCCTGAGCTGTGGTCAGTGCAGGCAGCTTTGCTCACACACAGCAGATTATGGATGCATGATGTCAGCTCTGAGCATGTTTCACAGGCATGTTAGAGAGAGGGAAGGGGGTAAGACACAGGTACACAAGCTAGGGTATTGAGAGGAGGCAGCAGAGGAGAGAATGCTCACTGAGCTCTGAACTTGTAGCCGCACAAGCAGAAACTTGCCAATATCTTTATTAACAAAGCCTGTTATAGTTTCCATCTGTATGTGTTGTATTTTTCAGGCATTGAAACACTTTTTAAAGTGCTCAACTACTGAAGAAAATGCAGCCATAGAAATGGCAATCGATACGGTAAGAAGATGCAAATGATAAACCGTTGTTCATTTGTTTTTTTGTATTGATTTCTCCTTTAAAGTTTTTTTGGGGGATTTTCTATTAATGGCCTATCCTCAGGATAGGTCATCAAGATGTGATTGATGGGGGTCCGAATCCCAGCACCCCCGCTAATCAGCTGTTTGAGGAAGCACCATAGCTCCGTTGAGTGCCATGGCCTCCTCACAGCTTACCAAGCACAGCGCCATCCATTTGATAGTAGCTGTGCTTGGTATGGCAGCTCAGCCCCATTCATTTGAATGGGACGGAGCTTCGCCTAGGCCATGTGATCATTGATTGGTGATGTCACTGGCCTAGGAAGAGGCCTAAGCGCTCACAGAGTGCCGCAGCCTCTTCTTACAGCTGGTCAACCCACCAACCTGATATTGATGACCTATCCTACGCATAGGCCATCAATATTAAAATACCGGAGAACCCCTTTAATATATGTCTTCCTTATCAGGTTGGCCAGGCCAAAGATGAGATGCTGACCAATCAGCTGATAGACTATCTAATGGGTGAAAGTGACGGCATGCCTAAGGTTTGTTCTCTTATAGTAAATTACTAAATATCAGTGTAATATTGATGACATGATATATCTACTATATATTTAACATTCTATGTTTTTCCTTTTTTTAGGATGCTAAGTATTTATTCCGCTTGTATATGGCACTAAAGCAATACAGGGAAGCAGCCCGCACAGCCATCATCATAGCCAGGGAGGAGCAGTCTGCAGGTCACTATACAATTCATTAACCACCCAAGGTGCCACTGTATATAAAACAGCTACAGAAGATGACGATTCATCTGTGCCAATCCATATGCCCTGTACTGTAGTCTGTGCACAGTCCTGCATGATCAGTGTAGTACATTGGGGTAGATGTAGCATTGCGTCTCAGCTGTAAATTTGACAACACGTGCCACAGAAGCTGTCTCAGGAGGCTTATTCCATATTCCAGGACCATTAGGCCCCTTTCACACGGGCGTGATTTCCGCACGGGTGCAATGCGTGAGGTGGACGCATTGCACCCGCACTGAATCCGGACCCATTCATTTCTATGGGGCTGTGCACATGAGCGGTGATTTTCAGGCATCACTTCTGCGTTGCGTGAAAATCGCAGCATACTCTATATTTTGCGTTTTTCACGCAACGCAGGCCCCGTAGAAGTGAATGGGGCTGCGGGAAAATTGCAAGCAAGTGCAGATGCAGTGCGATTTTCCCGCATGGTTGCTAAGAGACGGGACCCGATCTTCATTATTTTCCCTTATAACATGGTCAATAAAGAATGCTTTGTAGAATGTGGATTAAGGGGTTAAAAATAAAAAACTTAACTCACCTTAGCCACTTGATCGCGTAGTTGGCGATCTCTCCTCTCTCTTCTCTCCGTGATGGACCATGTGATTGGACCATGTGATGTGACGTCATCACGGGTCCTTTAGACTGCAGCTAATGCTTGAAGAGAGAAGAGAGATCGCCAACTACGCGATCAAGTGGCTAAGGTAAGTTAAGTTTTTTATTTTTAACCACTTAATCCACATTCCACAAAGCATTCTTTATTGAGAATGCAATTTTTTTCCCTTATAACCATGTTAATAAGGGAAAATTAATAAAATCTCCAGAATACTCAACCCGAAACCGGACTTCAGTGAAGAAGTCCGGCTTCGGGTCTGGGTACCAAAAATGCAGATTTTTCACACGCGCGTGCAAAACGCATTACAAAAGTTTGCACACGCGCGAAAAAATCGCGCATTTTCCCAACGCACCCGCATCCTATCCGGGCGTCAAACTTGACGTCCGTGTGAAAGAGGCCTTAGAGTTCTCTCTTGCATGCAGTCAAATTCTGGATCTGGTTACAAAATCTACGCAAGACTGTCATCGCTCACTACCAAATTTTTTCACTAAATTACAGACCCTATAGTGAAGAAGTGAGCATAAGGCCCCCATACACATAAAAGTTGTCCAAACCTGTCAATTTCAGGGTAACTGGCTAACACTCTAATGTTACTTGGGTCCCAGCTCTCCCCGGAGAAATAATGTCAGGGCAGATAAGGATCGGAAGGTTCAGTTTCAGTGCTTGGTCCTTTTGTTCTCAGCGGAGATAAGCCACTGCCAGAGGTTTATGGCAGCAGCATAGTCCCCTCTCCCCGTTGACAACACATGCATGTTTGGCTAAGCCAAGTATGCATGTATATGGAAAGCTCCGGGGGAATAGCTGTTTGGCTAAAATCTATTAAGGGTGTATGGGAACTTTAAAAGGGTTGTCCATTTCTTTTCTTTTAATGGCTTATCCTCAGAAAAAGCCCCAATAGCAGACTGATGGGTTCCACACCTCACACCCGTGCCAATCAGTGCCAGTATTATTTAGTGGTAATTGACTAAAGGCCCCTTTACACTGGCCAATTTTGCAGGCTGTTGTGGGGAAGGAAGCGTTCCTTCCATGCAAGCAGCTGCTCGTCAGTGAAGCAGACTGGGGAGGCGCGATCGTTATGCCATTGCTCGTCCCCATTCTGACTCGTTTGCCAGAAGCAGAGGCTGTTTACACCGCACCATCTGCTGCTGGCAATCGACGATTTTTGTGACCACATGAATGATGCAATTACCCGATGAATGAGCTTTCTCTCTTTTATCGTAAAATCGTCAGCACCTTTACATCAGCAGATAAACGCTAATGAACGTTCCTATGAATGCCTGTGAGCGATCATCTGGCCGAAAATTGGCTGTGTAGGGGGCCCTTTGAAGGTCATTTATTTAAAACACGTTTGCTTTAGACAGTCTCTTTACGGAAGTTCTAGTTTCAAGTTAATTTGTTACACACAGCTCAATACATAGTAAAACGTGCGGTGAAGAATCCTCTGGAGCAATGGACAAATAATTGAGGGTGGTAAATCCGAACCCCTCTGTATCAACCCAGAGTAACCTGTAGGGTGTTTGGAGATTTATTTCTTAAAGTAGAGAACCCCTTTAACAATTTTGTCGGGGGTCTATAGCTTTCAGTTTGCCATTCGCCTTGACATTGCTAATTTAATCTGGATTCTTTATAGTAGTTAAAATTCGAACACCTCATATACATTATGGTGGTCCATTAAAAAGGTTAAGTTAGCTTTACAACAAACGGAGCGGTAAAATGTGGGAGAATTATTTTAGGTTATAAAACGAGAATGTATCACCGTTATATAAAGAGCAGTGGTGTAGTAAGCCTCGTAGTGGTATAGCAGCAGTGAGACTAGCTGTGAAAGTAATCATCTTAAAACATATCTATCTTTTAATGAAAAGGTAATTATCGAAACGCACATGACGTGCTCTTCAGTATGTATATGGAACTGAAAACACAGAAGATCAAGATTCCTGCAGAAATGGCTACAAACCTAATGATTCTTCACAGCTACATCTTAGTCAAGGTAGTGATTCTATCTATCTAATCCATTTATCTATCTAATCTATCTATCCAATCTATCTATTGCTATAGAGCAGGGATCCTCAACCTGTGGCCCTCCAGCTGTTGTAAAACTACAACTCCCACCATGCCCTGCTGCAGGCTGATAGCTGTAGGCTGTCTGGGAATGCTGGGAGTTGTAGTTTTGCAACAGCTGGAGGGCTGCAGATTGAGCATGCCTGCTATAGAGAGAGATAGTGATAGTTCTGGCATTATCAGCCCCTCTTGTACCCCATATGTCTGAGTGGTAGAGCTGCCTTGTCCCCCGGTGTTTTTCTCAATTTCAAGGGGCAGGTACCTGTACTTAGAGGTTCCCTTTAAATCAATATGCTGTAAGTGTACTGTAGAATCCTTCTAGTTACCAGAGCACCTTATTTCCCCTGTATAGATCCATGTGAAGCGTGGAGACCACATGAAAGGAGCCCGTATGCTGATCCGTGTTGCCAATAACATAAGTAAATTTCCATCCCGTAAGTGTCTGAATATGTTACCTCTCGTGTCTTTCATAATAGTCGCTGAACAGTATTTTGCTTTGTGATGGGTTTGACTATTTCTGCCAGTGTTTTTTTACGTTTCCTTGTGCTTCTAGACATAGTCCCGATCCTGACTTCTACAGTAATCGAGTGTCATCGAGCTGGTCTGAAGAACTCTGCGTTCAGCTTTGCAGCCATGCTGATGAGACCTGAATATCGTAATAAAATAGATGTAAAATACAAGAAGAAGATTGAGGCCATGGTTAGGTATGACCTTCGGGATGCAATGTCCAGTCTTATAGGGTTTTTACATCTCTGTTGTACAAGTAACTCACTTCTGTGGTTTACGGACTAGGCGACCAGACACCTCAGAAGTGGAAGAAGAGACCACACCGTGCCCATTCTGTGACTTCAAACTCCCAGAGTGTGAGCTTCTCTGTCCAGGCTGCAAGAACAACCTACCGTACTGTGTAGCAACTGTAAGTAGCTCAATATGCGAATCATAAGAGGTTATTATGTATATAGACTATGCTGCCAGCTTTCCCACCTATGTCCAGTTTTGTCAGTGCATTGACATTGGGTAGCACTTTTTAAAGGGCACTTGAGACGAACCAACCTCCATTCTGCAAGATTAATTTGTAAAGTTCAGGTTTGATACAATAGAGCTCCAAATATGCAGGGAATATGTCACAACTCCAATGATATCTGTTGTAGAATTTACTTGCATTCCACACAAAATAATTCTGGAGCATACTTAGGACTTATGACATTGTGCTGCTGCTCTGTTATGCCATCTACAAATGCATTTATAAAATGACAGCTGTTACCATCCCCCTTGTCAAATGGGTGTGTCCCTACACCATCAGCAGTAATTGAACAGTATCACAGTATGTAGGGACACACCCCTAACTGGTAACACCTAATTATCAATTAAACCGAAATTTCTAGAAAGAATAACAGAGGATCAACACAACATACAGGGGGAGAGTTATCAAGACTGATGCTTTCTTGATATCTCCTGCTCCTGCCAGAGGATGTGCTTAAGTTATGACAAGGTGCAAGCCTCATCATACATTAGGTTCATGTTCCGGCAGTCCGTGCGCCTAAACAGAAATCTACGCAGCTCAGAAGCTAAAAAAAACAGTCTAAAAAGAAGGTAGGTTTGTTGTGGCTGCTGGCCTCACCCGCTCCCTGCCCTCACCTCAGCCCTTTTCAGAAAAGTGGCAAGGGTGGCATAAAAACGCCACTTGCAACAATATCAGACCTACAGTATGTTACCCTGTTATGTGTCCCTCTATATCTGTATATAGAGACAAGCTCTAATATATGACTTATTCAATGAAATGAACCCGCACAGAATGCATATTTTTGTTTTTCCATTCTGACAGGGTCGGCATATGGTTAAAGAGGACTGGTGCATCTGTCCACATTGCGAATTCCCAGCCCTGCAGTCAGAGTTCAAAACGTAAGCTGAGTGAAAATGGAAGGGTGACCTATTTGAGATCACTGATGAATCACATAGGTGGAGACCTTGGCTTCAGGAAGCTGACACTTGGTATAGGTATTGGCTCCTCCTGAATCAAGGTGATCAGTTAGCCAAAGCTGGGGTTATACCTAAAATAGGTGTCTAACAGCCGTCTAGCCAAGCTCCCCATAAGCACATGCTTGTGCATCCTAATGCAGTAGAGCAGAGGGAGACAAGCCCCTGCCAAACACACCTTAGAGTACGTTCACACTTGTCATAAACATTGCGATTGTGCCAATGTGTATTTGTCTGCGGAAAATCTCCGGTGTTACAGTACCAGCAAAGTGAAAGAGAGTTTTAGAAATGTCATCCACACACTGCGAAAAATATCTGCAGTGTAAATTAACCTGCAATGCAGATTTGAAATCCACAGCACGTCAATTTATGCTGTGGATGGCTACCGCGGATTTCATCCTTTGCAATAAAGAGGGTGAAATACATGATGAATCTGAATTGAAAATATGTGGATTTGGCCATGGATCTGGTGTGGATTTTGCTGCAGAAAATCCTCTGCAGGAGGCCATACCATTAAAGGGGTTATCCCCAAAACATGCCCCCCAATGCCCAGGCCCCTCATATAGATTATACTTACCTTGCTTCCTGGCACCCGCGTAGCTCCTGATCCCCGCTGCATCTTTCACAGCCGCTATGCTAGGGAGACTCGTCCCTGTCTCGGCCTGCTATTTGCTTCTTCCCCTGTCGCCGGGTGTTTTCATTCGCGTGATAGAAAGATGCAGCGACGGCTGCGCGGGGATCAGGAGCAACGCGGGTGCCGGGAAGCAGGGTAAGTATAATCTATATGAGGGGCCCGGGCATTGGGGGTCATGCTTTAGACAGCTGTGTCTATATTTCCATCTGCAAATTACAGATGGCTTCAGTGTGCATTCTGTATTTTTCTCCCTCTCATCTTTAAAGGGGTATAATGCTCATCTGCAAATACGGACAGGAACAGGATCTGAGCTGAGATTTTACAGTTTGGACACAGAGCTGTAAAAAACACAGATGTGTGAATGGCCGCATAGAAGTGAATGAATGGGTCAGTGTTCTATCTGTGAGCAACCGACAGTACATGGAAGATAAATACGGCCATGTGCATGAGCCCATACTGTAACATGTCCGCCCATGGGAATGATAAAGGAATGTGCTGATCCTGTGGGATCTGTAACCTATGTACATTGCTACATACGACCGTGTGGAGCACGACCTAACATCAGTCCGTTTGTTCTCTTCCACCCAGACTTTTGGAATCAGAAAGCATCTGCCCCATGTGTTCTGAGAGGGTGACATCTGCTCAGCTGAAAAAAGTTCTGGACTGTTCTACATATCTCAGGCAGGAGCAGGAGGATCAGTAACACTGTCATTTGGTAAGCATTCTACATGGTAAGGAAGCAATGGTATAAAGCATGTAGAGTCGGTGAGTAATGCACTCACTTTGGGACTTCTTCACATTGGAAGCTGTCATGTTCAGATCTGGGAAAGTTTGTGGTTGAGTTAGCTGACTTAGACCAGGGCTAGACTTGGTGGATAATTTAGAAAACCTTGCAGACGGTTCTCACTTCTGTGCAAAATTTTTATATACATCTGGACCTGGCCTTAATGCAGGGCTTGAAGATAAACAACTTTTTACATAAAAATACCAAATTAAATCCCAGGAAATTGTATAAGTGCTCATACTGAAATCCTGTGAGTCCTGCTCCCCTGCCTATCCAAGCCTATCTTACATAAGCTTGTATTTCAGGGCTGCTGGCAATTATTAGCGTATGGACGGGAGAAGCAGGACTCACAGGCTTTCTCTAGGAGTCCTGGCAGCATTTAAACAACTGGTTACATAGTCAAATAATAGAAAACTGCATAGGCCCCTTTACAGTGGACGAGAGTCGACCAGATGATCACTAATAAGCATTCGTAGGAATGCTCGTTGGCGATTATCTACCAGTGTAAAGGGGCCGCTGATTACCGTTTCACTCTATCATCGGGTAATAGATTGTTTGTGCGGTCACCTAAATCATGGTTTGCCGGCAGCAGATCATGCCGTCTGACAGCGCACTGTTGCCTACAAACAGTGATTCTGTATGGGGACGAGCGATGGTATTAGCGATCATTCCTCTCCATACTGTGGAGGGGATGTCTGCAAGTCTACTTTACTGATGAGCAGGCGATTGTTGGGAAGGAACGCATCCTTCCCTACAAAAGTCTGCTCTATCTAGCAGTGTAAAGGGGCCTTATATCCCTGAGCTCAGCATCTCCCCAACCTATATTAATTCCATTATCAGTGATTAGTGTTTAAAATTCCCAAGTCAAAAATCCTGCAGGGAAGGAAAATATAAAGAAAAAAAAACTTCTTTGCCTCCTTTTTTTGGGGGGGATCAAAAACCTGTGTGTGAACGTGGCCTGATATGACTTCCCCTATTTCCTGTGATCCATGAAAATGTCATACATTAGATAGCTTTTCAGCCATCAGTTGTCTCCCCCAACTCCTCGAAACACATGTACACTTGGCTCAGCCAGGCATGCATACAGATGCAGCCGAGCTAAACTTGATGGTTAACGCGTTAAGAATGGCTTTTGTCAGGAAATAACTGAGGTAACACTATGCCATATGTTATCAGAATCTAGTTTAGCTCATCTACATCCTGAATGGAGAAGAAGCAGCTGACAGACACCTCTGGCGGCAGCTTACTTCCATGAAATTACAAGGATCAGCCAGGCACAGCTTATTCCCTTTCAAGTGAATGCGTCTGAGCTGCAGTATCAAGCACAGCCGCTATCCAATGTACAGCATTGTGCTTGGTAAGCTGTGAGAAGACCACAACTCTCACCAGAGCATCACAGTATCTTCAAACAACTGATTGGCGCAGGTACCAGAAGTCGGCCATCGATATCAAAATCCCAGAAACCCCTTTAAAGGGCTTCTGTCACCCCCCAATTAGCAATTTTCAATATTGGACATTAGCTATTTGCTAATGTCAGCTAAGTCCATATATATCCCTCTTACCTCTGTCTGTTGTAAATTCTTTAAAAATCGTACTTTTACTGAGGAAGGAGCGGGCAAGCGAGCGTCCTTCTCTCAGAGCGCCTGTGCCGATTGAGGACCGGTACGGCACAGGCGCGGGATTTCCTGGGCAGACAGGGCCAGGGGGAGGAGGAGAGCGCTCGCTGGCACTGTCTATCAAGTGGAGGAGGGGGCGTGTTTATAGTCCGAGGATGCGGCGGCTACCAGCCTGTAACCGCCCAACTTGTTGGTAGTGAACAAATTAGCATATGATAAAAGTACGATTTTTAAAGAATTTACAGCACAGACATGGGTAAGAGGGATATATATGGACTCAGCTGACATTAGCAAATAGCTAATGTCCAATACTAAAAATTGCTAATTGGGGGGTGACAGAAGCCCTTTAAAGGGACATTTTCATATATTTTTTTTAATCACATACTAACAAACAATATTTGAATATTCTTTTTTTAATAGAAAATCAGCTGGATTGTTTTCTGGATATAATTTTTTGAAGTCACACCATGTATTCTACTCCCTGTCCTGGGTACTCCTTTGGGGGCATTTTTTATTATTATTGCATTATTATGAGCTCAAAATATTTTTTCAATTGGTCTTTACCAAAAATATGGAGCCCTTTTTTCTGTACAGAGCTGAGATGCTCTAGTAGCAGCTTCTGGATTTTCTCTCTTTTTTATCAGTTGGGGAGCTGATAAATACTCATTATAGTTCTTATCTTACTGATAACAATGTGGCTTAAATAAGTGTTTATGACCTCTTAGTAGTTTAGAGATAAGGGCTATTAGATGAGGGCACAAAGTGAACATGAAAGTACCAGTCACACACTTAGAAAAACAGTTAACCCTTTGTAACAGAACGGCTCAATATTTCTAATAAAGGCCAATTGAAAATATGATTTTTAACCACAAATGAGTAAAATGCAGTCATAAACAAAAATTGCCTCCCAAGGTGTACATAGCCTTTAACCCCTTAAGGACTCAGCCCTATTTCACCCTAAGGACTCGGCCATTTTTTGCAAATCTGACCAGTGTCACTTTATGTGGTGATAACTTTAAAACGCTTTTTCTTATCCAGGCCATTCTGAGATTGTTTTTTCGTCACATATTGTACTTCATAACAGTGGTAAAATAAAGTCGAAAAATTTCATTTTTATTTATAAAAAAATACAAAATTTACCAAAAATTTTGAAAAATTAGCAATTTTCCAAGTTTCAATTTCTCTACTTCTATAATACATAGTAATACCACCAAAAAAAGTTATTGATTTACATTCCCCATATGTCTACTTCATGTATCGATCATTTTGGGAATGCTATTTCATTTTTGGGGACGTTACAAGGCTTAGAAGTTTAGAAGAAAATCTTGACATTTTTCAGAAATTTTCAAAAACCCACTTTTTAGGGACCAGTTCAGGTCTGAAGTCACTTTGTGAGGCTTACATAATAGAAACCACCCAAAAATTACCCCATTCTAGAAACTACACCCCTCAAGGTATTCAAAACTGATTTTACAAACGTAATTAACCCTTTAGGTTTTCCACAAAAGTCAATGGCAAATGGAGATAAAATTTCAGAATTTCGATTTTTTGAAAAATTTTCCATTTCAATCCATTTTTCCAGTAACAAAGCAAGGGTTAACAGCCAAACAAATCTTAATATTTATTCCCCGATTCTGTAGTTTGCACGAACACCCAATATGTGGTCGTAAACTGCTGTATGGCCAAACGGCAGGGCGCAGAAGGAAAGGAGCGCCATATGGTTTTTGGAAGGTGGATTTTGCTGGACTGTTTTTTGACACCATGTCCCATTTGAAGCCCCCGATGCACCCCTAGAGTAGAATCTCCATAAAAGTGACTCCATCTAAGAAACTACACCCTTCAAGGTATTCAAAACCAGTTTTACAAACTTTGTTAACCCTTTAGGTGTTCCACAAGAGTTATTAGCAAATGGAGATGAAATTTCAGAATTTCTATTTTTGTTACCTTGTCTCAAAACAAGTGTAATATAGAGCAACCAAAAATCATAGTTACCCTAAAATAATACCAACAAAACTGACACCTTATCCCGTAGTTTCCAAAATGGGGTCACTTTTTTGGAGTTTCTACTGTAGGGGTGCATCAGGGGGCTTCAAATGGGACATAGTGTCAAAAAACCAGTCCAGCAAAATCTGCCTTCCAAAAACCATATGGCGTTCCCTTCCTTCTGTGCCCTGCCGTTTGGCCATACAGCAGTTTACGACCACATATGGGGTGTTTGTGCAAACAAGAGAATCAGGGCAATAAATATTGAGTTTTGTTTGGCTGTTAACCCTTGCTTTGTTACTGGAAAAATTGATTAAAATGGAAAATTTGCAAAAAAATTGCTGTTTTGGGACTGTTTTTATTTTTTGCTATTTACATTGTTGAAGTGACAGGTTAGATTGTGTGCTATTTCTATAGAGCAGGTTGTAACGGACACGACAATACCAAATATGACTACTTTTTAGGGGTTTTTGTTTCAGTTTTACATAATAAAGCATTTTTGAACAAAATTATTTTTAGTGTCTCCACATTCTGAAAGCCATAGTTTATTTTTATTTTTGGGCGACTGTCTTGTGTAGGGGCTCATTTTTTGCGGGATGAGATGGCGGTTTGATTGGCACTATCTTGGGGTGCATATGACATTTTGGTCGCTTGCTATTACACTTTTGTGATGTAAGGTGACAAAAATGGCTTTTGACACCGTATTGATTATTATTTTTTGATGTGTTCAGCTGAGGGGTTAGGTCATGTGTTATTTTTATAGAGCAGGTTGTGACGGACGCGGCAATACCTAATATGTATACTTTTTATTTATTTATATAAGTTTTACACAATAATATCATTTTTAAAACAAAAATAAATCATGTTTTAGTGTCTCCATAGTTTGAGAGCCATATATTTTTTTTTTTTTTGGGCGATTGTCCTATGTAGGGGCTCGTTTTTGCAGGATGAGGTGGCGGTTAGATTGACACTATTTGGGGGTCATATGAATTTTTGATCGCTTGCTATTACACTTTTGTGATGTAAGGTGACAAAAAAATGGCTTTTGACAAAGTTTTTATTTAATTTTTTTACAGTTTTTACTTGAGGGTTAGGTCAGGTGATATTTTTATAGAGCAGATTCTTACGGACGTGGAGATACCCAATATGTCTACCTTTTAGTTTTTTTATACATTTAACACTAAAAGCATTTTTGAAACAAAAAAATCATGTTTTAGTCTGAGAAGCATATTTTTTTATTTTTTGGCCAATTGTTTTAGGTAGGGGCTCATTTTTGCGGGATGAGATGGCGGTTTGATTGGTACTATTTTGGGAGGCATACGCTTTTTTGATCGCTTTGTATTACACTTTTAGTGATGTAAGTTGCCCAAAAATGGCTTATTTACACCATTTTTGGTTTTTTTTTTTTATGGCGTTCATCTGACGAGTTCAGTCATGTGATATTTTTATAGAGCAGATTTTTACGGACGCGGCGATACCTAATATGTGTAGTGTATTTTATTTTTTTTAATTTTTATTCAGTGATATGTGTTTTCTTTCATTTTAACTTTTTTTCACTTTTTACATTTTTTTGACCCAGACCCACTTGGTTCTGAAAGATCCAGTGGATCTGGTGTCTGTATAATACAGTACAGTACACTATATAGTGCACTGTGCTGTATTTTGTACTTTAGAAAGTCTGAATAGACCTTTAGCAGGTCTATTCAGACTTTCAGCACCATGGAGACAGGACGCTTCTGAAAGCGTCCTGTCTCCATGGCAACCATCACCCGCTGCCATAAGAGGGCAGCGGGTGATTAAAGCAGAAGGAGTGGAGCCCCCTCCCTCTGCGATCCCATCCTGTTGGGGGGCTGCAAAGGCACAGCAGCCTCCCGATGGGAGAGGGAGGGAGCTCCCTCCCTGTTAACCCTTCCATATCGCGGTCCGTACGGGGTTAAACGGCTGGCATCTGATCAAGCACAGATGCCAGCCGTTTCTATCAGAGTGTCAGCAATGTGCTGACACTCTGATAGACCCACTAGACACCAGGGATACATAACAGAGGAGGCGGGCGGGGGATCGCAATCGCGATCCCGCCCGCCGCACCGCCCGCCTCCATGACCGCCGCCCGCAACCACCCCCCCTGCACCCCCGCAGCCACAATATGATTGGGGGCTGCAGGGGGGGGTTAAAAATAAACACATTGGGGGCATTAACCCTCTGATCCCCGCGGTCACAGACCGCGGGGATCAGAGATCGCACAAAAAGCTGCAAACCGCAGGTCTGAATTGACCTGCGGTTTGCAGCGATCGCCGATATGGGGGGGTCACAAGACCCCCCTGGGCATTGTAACAAGGTACCTGCTGAATGATTTCAGCAGGTACCTTGTTCCGATCACTGCCGGCTGAGCAGCAGTGATCGGAACTACTCATGACGTACCTGTACGTCATGGGTCCTTAAGGACTCGGAAACCATGACGTACAGGTACGTCATGCGTCCTTAAGGGGTTAAGGGTACTTGCACACTAACGGCATAGCTATCCGGCAGGCTGTTCTGGCCGTCTGTGCACGGCAAAGATCGCCGGACTAAAAATCCGGACCTGCAGTACTTTTAGTCCGGCGATCTCCAGGTGTGCTGCGCCGTAGCTCCGACACCCCCACTCCATTATAGTGAATAGGCAGCGCATGGGTACTTGCGGCATGGCGGATCCGGCAGGCTGTTCACCTGCCGGATAGATATGCCGCTAGTGTGAAAGTACCCTAACTTCTTTGTTTTGTCTGTTAGCACAAGAAGAGAGTTGAGCTACTCCCTTAGCGCATTACACTTTGGGCACCTTTATGTAGGCCTATCAAGAAGAAAAACAGAGCTATCGTACTGTCATCCCAATTCAACGCCTTCTATTATCATGAGGATCACCTTATAGATAATCATTCTCTTGCAGCAGCAGTAAAATGATGTATCTATATTGAAGGTCTTATCATTTACTGACTGCAACTAAAGGGAAATTTTTTTTTTTAATTTTCAATAGCTGAAATGTAAAAGAAAAATAGATATCAATTTGGGCATTGTATCTATTCCCTTTTCTTTACAGGAGAACTTTAATGTTATATAATTTTATTTTTATTTGTGGAGACTTACAAGATACCTTTCTTTATTTATCTTTTAAATATAGAACATCCAACCAATTGAGAGAAAAAGTTAAATGCATAATTTTAAAGGAATATGCAGGAATAGGTTATAAAATATTTTTATCTTATTTTATTCACTACTCACAGACCAGAGAAATGCTATTGAACTATCTTTCTTCTTTGTAGGTCTTCATATCTTTTGACGTTTCACGGAATTTGCAGCCTTCGTATGTTTTAGGCACACTGTGTTGTAATAAGTCCTGTATATACTTTTCAATGAGGATTTTGTATTTGTGAGTTACCAATTATTATGTAAATCTCAATATTTATAATAAACAGTTTCTACGGTCGTGGGTTTATTTTTTCTAATGGTGGATGATTTACTCTGAATTACGGACAATCCGTTTGCCTTTCTTTCTTTTTTGTTAAAGAAGCACTCCCACAAAAATGTTAATTCTTTGGCCCATTAGAAAGGTACATGTTGTAAATTGTGGTGATTTTTGTTTTTACCGGTGGCTGTGAGCTGTCCACTGTCCTCAGCAGATTCAAGTGACCGACACAGTGTCTTCTGTGTGGACAGGACGTCCGGTTCTTTATTCATTACTATGAGACTCGCATTGAAGCTGAGCCCCAGAATGAAGTGAACATCTCACAACTACAGCCACTAGTGAAAAGATTACCCTCACTACAGTTTATGTCTTGTACCTTTCCGAGGGCCAGAGAATAAAAAAATGTTGTGGAAGTGCTTCTTAAAAAGGAATGTCATAAACGTAGAATTACCGGTACATTTTTTTGTGCAAATATATATACAAATTATTTTTCTCGGGCATTCCATTGGGGGACACAGACCATGGGTATAGCTTAGAGGTATTACTAGGAGGGACACTATGCAAATAGAAGAAGCTCCTCCTCCTCGGGCTATACCCCCAGGCTCCAGCAGGAGAACTTCAGTCTTTGCTTAGTGTCTGTAGAAGGAGGATGACACTGCTACTCCTGTTTGTTATTTTTCTTACAGATGGGGACGCAGGTCAGCATTGCGCTTTCCTGGTCCCCCGTGGAATGACTGCCGCCGTCCATGGACGTTGCCTGGCCTCCTCCACCCTTCCCCCAAAGAAGAAAAGAGGATCTGGGCTCCCTGGTAGCACCGCATCTCGCCAGCCATTGGGCCACCTGCTGCCACCCTCAATCCAGAGCACTGCATCTCCCACCCTGTGGAGTCAGACGTCTGAAGAGGTGGATCCCTGCTGGTACAGACTCATGAGGGAGAAGACGGCTGACGCAGATAAGTATGACCTGCCCGCCGCCACCCTCCTCCCTCTGTCTTCCTCAACTTTAGTGGGCTGCCTGGGTGAAGCTGAAGAAGGAGCTAGTCTGGGGGGAATCAATAGGGCACTTTTATTGGGAGAATGGCACTACTATTCAGCAGCAGTCTTGCCTATGCCGCTCCTACCTGCCTGTCGGGGCACCCTTCTCCTCCTGGGCAGGGGGCACAATTGGGGGCCGCTGCTTGGTAAGCGCGCGCGCTATTTTCGCGCCATTATGACGGTGCGAGGGGCGGAGCCTGTGACGCGTGAGGGGCGGAGCCTGTACTCCGTCCAGCATCTTCTTCTCCTGTGCAGCTGCGCGGCTCCTCTGCTCCCCTCTGCTAGGGGAGGGGTTGGTTATGGAGGACTTTCCTGGTAAGAGACCAGGTTCATTCTTTAGCATCTCACCTGCAGTGATAGCTGTTGTTATATTATATAGGTCACTGTGGCAGAGCTCCAGTCTCGGCCAGTAGTGATTGTTCTGTTATAACTCCTATTACTCCAATCACACCCAGAGCTGCAGCGATAATTGCCTATCCCTGTGCCTCATGCCCTGCCGCTGGCCTAGACATAATCTGCTCCTTCTCCTGCTTCAGCCCGGTGCCCCCTCGGTCCCTGCGGAGTCGACGCTTTCCGTTTGGCTTCCGCCAGGACTAGTGCGGCCGCAGACCTGGCCTCAGTAGCCAAGGCGGCCATGTCTTTTATGGGACGGATGTCGGCTACCAACCCTGTGGTGCCATCCGCGCCATCTCCCCTGATGACTCTCACAGGGGACGCTCAACCTCTAAATTGGCAGCAGGAACGGCGGCATTCCTCCTCAGATGCCTCCGTCTCCCCTCCCTCCCGAAAGGCACTCCCGGACGATTCTCCCCATCCTCGGGAGCGCAAGTCCGGAGGGGAATTGTCAGTCTCTGTCGACATCGCTGTGCGCGACCCCCCCCCCCAGCCAAGATCTCCACCGTCGTGGCTGATTTGGTGGCGGCTGCCCGCAACGGTACCCGCCTGGGTCTCTGCCATGTCAATGTGACTGCAGACCTACCCTCTGTAGGGGGGGGGGGGGGCCCGGAGTGGCCATGTCTTATGGAACGGTGTCGGCTACCAGCCCTGTGGTGTCCTCCGTGCCATCTCCCCCAATGACTCTCATGGGGGACGCACACATTCACTAACAGGCAGCAGGAACGGCGGCATTCCTCCTCGGCTGTCTCCGTTCCCCTTCCCGTCCAGAGACACTCCTGGGCGACTCTCCCCATCCACGGGAGCAAGCCCGAAAGGACAGTTGCGTGTCTTTACGACATCACGTGCCTTGACCCCCAGCCAAGAGCTCCACCGTCGTGGCTGTCTTGGTGGCGGCTGCCTGCAACGGTACCCGCCTGGGTCTCTGCCATGTCAATGCGACTGCAGACCTACCCTCTGTAGGGGGGGGCCCGGAGTGGCCATGTCTTATGGAACGGTGTCGGCTACCAGCCCTGTGGTGTCCTCCGTGCCATCTCCCCCCCAATGACTCTCATGGGGGATGCACACCTGGGCGACTCTCCCCATCCACGGGAGCGCAAGCCCGAAAGGTCAGTTGTCCGTCTTTACGACATCACGGACCTTGATCCCCAGCCAAGAGCTCCACCGTCGTGGCTGACTTGGTGGCGACGGTCCGCAATAGTGCACACTTGGGACTCTGCCAAGTCTAGTGCGGCTGCGGACCTGGCCTTAGTAGCATGGGCGGCCATGTCCTTATGATCGGGGTCGGCTGCCAACCATGTGGTGTCTCCACTACATCTCCCCCCGATGATTCATGGGGGTGGCTCATTCCCAAGAAGACAGCGGGAGCGGCAACATTCCTCCTCGGATGTCTCCCCTCCCCGGCTAGGGGCCTTCCCGGACGATTCTCCCCGACCACGGGAACGCAGGTCTGTAGGGGAATGACGGTCTCTATGTTTATCATGGACCTTGACCCTCCCAAGCTCTCCACCATGGGGGTTGACTTGGTGGCGGCTGTCCGCAGCACTTTTGCTCTGCTACAGGGTCTCTCCTACTTCCAATTAGGAATTCCCTCCTTTTTTCCGCCTTGAACGGCAGGAATCGGCAGTCTTTCCCGTCCATGCGGAAATTTGCTGCCCTGTTGTCTATTGCTTGGGATTAGCCTAATTGAGGGTTTTCGGTCACCAAGCGGCTGGCTACCCTTTCCTTCTGTATGAAGGGGTCGGTCGTTGTAGTATAGGAGACGCCTCCTCCCACGGTGGACCCGCCAGTGGGCGTATAGTCAAATACACGGCCTTTCCTGTCCTGGACGGGTCCTCTTTGCAGGACTTCGTGGGCAGACGTTTGGATTCTCTCTCAAAATCCATGTTTCCACTACCGGGTTCGTTGCTGCGACCCGCTTTTGCCCCTGAGGCGGCCTATTTTCTCTGTGGGGCTTCCATGGGGGTCATTCCACGCTGTGCCTTCTGGTTGACGGTTTGGGAAGCGGATGCTTCTTCTACCGACACTCTTTAGCGTACCTTCCCTTTTTTGATTGGTCCGGGCTTTTTGGAGCCCAGTTGAACGGGTTCTTTCTGCCGCAATTGGTGCCGAGAGGGTGTATCTGTCGCGGCCTAGAGCCAGGCGTCAGCTTTGTGGGTCATCTGGTCCACGTGACCAGTCAGCACTTTCCAGGGCGCCAACGGCCTCCTCTAAGGGAGGTTCCCCTGGATTCCCGCACGAGGCGGTCCTTTAAGCCTCAAGCCTCCGGGCGCCCACCTGCTCAGATTCTTCAACCTGATGGGGTGCCTCCATCCCTCGCAATGGGGGGGGGGGGCCACTTGCCCTCCTTTCCCACGGGGGAGCAGCGCTCTCATGGTAGCATGGGCTCTAGGATGGATCGTTTTTTCCCATCTCGCATTCTGGGAAATCAGTTTCGGACCTCGGATCTGTTCATGACCGTTTCCTCCCTCCTAGCTCGGAGGGCCATATCCCCAAAATACAGCTTCTTAGCTGTGGGGTTGAGCGT
Organism: Bufotes viridis; assembly: GCA_033119425.1. NCBI lineage: Eukaryota > Metazoa > Chordata > Amphibia > Anura > Bufonidae > Bufotes > Bufotes viridis. Next base: position 544,167,743 of record CM065589.1, on the reverse strand, counting down.
CTTGCCTTTGACATGGTCGCAGGCTCGTTCCCCGGTGCCCACTTTTTCTTCCAGTGGTGCGTGACGCAGGTCCCTGCTCTCTCTGGCTTGTGAATTGAGCTTCCGCGAGTGCGGAGGTTTCGCTGGAGTCCCTCCGCTCCAGGGAAATGGCTTGCTTCCGTGGCCTTTCAGGTTGCTACTGACTTGACCCTTGTGGCACTCCTTCGTTCCAGGGGCGTCTCTTGCTGTTTTCCTGGACGATATTTTGAGGACTGCTCCGTCGCTTCCTCGTGCAAGGACAGCGTACGGCGCACTGTCCAGTCCTGGGATTCTTCGGTTGGTGAGTGACACTCTCCTACTATCCCGCAGACTGACCTTCCTAGGAATGGTCTTGGACACCGCAGTTCTCCTCCAAGTCCACTCTCTCCGGCTGGGGAGGTGTATTTTTTCCGGTACCTCATGGTTCAGGGTCTTGATCGGGGTCGGTCTTTGCCCCCCGATGAATTTCTTGGAGCCAAGAGTGACTTTCCATTCTGTCCCTCCGGGACTCCTCTACTTGTGGTCCGTCCAGTCCGAGTTTTTGTCGGACCTGCCACGACCGTGGCTTGCGCTACCAGGAGTGCTCTCAGCTCTGTGGTACTGCATTTGCCTGGGGACCAGAGGACTTGGCTCAGACCCCCCCTTTCCATCACGATGGGTTCCGCTGTGCGGTTGGGGAAGCCAGAAGGTGAACCTGATCCTGCGCTGGCGAAATCTCTGATTCCGGTGTTGTCAGCGGTCTTCCTCCTCGCTGTGGACAGCTGGCTGACGGACCCTTTGGAGTCGCTCTCCTGTAAACGGGACTACAGGTCTTTTTTCTGCCGACGGTTTTCACTGACATCTTCCTTCGTTGGAACTGTCCAGACGTGGCCCATGATGGCGGTTGTATCCACCTTCCTTGTCAGGAGGATCTTTTTCTGAGCTTGTGGTGTGGGCTATGGTCGCGGCAGGGACGCCGGCCTCTTCCACAGTTGTTATCGCACCTGGAAGGCATCGATCCTTTTCGGTGCGAAATCGGAATTTCCGCCTCTGCGTGTTTTCCTGGTTTTCCCAGATGGGTCTCGACCGGGTACTGTCTCTACATTCCTTAAAACCTCTCTTTTCAGCCCCGGCGGTCTTTTCCACGGAACTCCCTTGCCTCTGTGACCCCGTTGGAACTGCCTGACAGGGGTGGTGCATTCGGTCCCTCCATATGTTCCCTCCTTACCACCTTGGGGACTCCATTTAGTGCCGCCCTCCAGTCAGCTTTCTTTGAACCTCTGAGGGAGGTTTCTCTGACCGAGTTCACCTTGACGGTGGTTTTCCTGGTGGCCTTTCCTTTCATCGCGGGTGTCGATGCTGGCCGCTCTCTCTCTCTTGCCAGGAGCTATTTCTGGTCTTTCACCACGGCGGGTGGTGATTTGCCTGGTGCTTTTCTTTCTTTTGCCCAGGGTGTTTTCTTCCTTCCACCTCCTCGAGGACCTCGTCCTGCCTTCCTTTGGTCCCTTGCCGGGAAAACCCCAAGAACCCCGCTCTCCCTTCTCTGGCTGTCGTCTGGGCCCATCAAGATGTATTTGAGGGTTGCAAGCCGTATTGACTCCCTCTTTGTGTTTCCCGTGGGGCCTCGTAGGGGGTTATCAGCTCCTAGGTCACTGTGGCGGGTTTGATTCGCTCAGCTAGTGCTGCGGCGTATCGTGCTCGTGGCGGGATTCTCCCCTCGAGGATTACTGCTCACTCCACCGGGACGGTGCGCGCTTCCTGGGCTAGACATAGCCGTGCTTCGGCTTCGCAGCTATGTATGATGGCCTCCTGGTCGTCCTTGCTTGCTGCTTTCTCTGAGTTCTCTCGGAGGCATTTGCTGGCGTCGGCTGATGCGGTCCTTCTGAGTAAGGTGTTGCAGGCCGCGGTTTCCGCTTGACTGCTGGACGTTGTTCCTGGCGGTGCTGTGAGTGTTTCCCGTCCCATGGTCTGTGTCCCCCAATGGAATGCCCGAGAAAAGGAGATTTTTGTGAAACTCAACTGTAAAAACTTTCTCGTAGTTCCATTGGGGGACACAGCTCCCACCCCTTCCTGCGTATGCAAGGGAGGATTTGTTTCTTTCCGTTTATTTTTAGTTGGACCTCATGGCTTACGGTCTGTTTGGTTCCATTGTTTTTTGCTCTCCTTCTCCTACTGCTTTGGCAACGCCTGAAGTTCTCCTGCTGGAGCCTGGGGGTATAGCCCGAGGAGGAGGAGGAGCTTCTTCTATTTGCATAGTGTCCCTCCTAGTAATACCTCTAAGCTATACCCATGGTCTGTGTCCCCCAATGGAACTACGAGAAAAAGATTTTACAGGTGAGTTTCACAAAAATCTCCTTTTTTTCACATTGGACATCGAATCACACACAAGGGCTCATTTAGACAACCGTATCTGTTTTGCAATACGGAAAACACGGATACCGGCCGTGTGCATTCTGCATTTTATGGAGCAGAACGACCAGTCCTATTATAGAAATGCCTTTTCTTGTCCACAATTGTGGAAAAGAAATAGGACCTGTTGTATCTTTTTTGTAGGGCCATGGAACAGAACTGCGGATGCGGACAGCGCACTGTGTGCCGTCAGCATCTTTTAAGGCCCCATTGAGTTTAATGCGCCCGCATCCATTCCTTAGGCCTCATGCGCACGTCCGTATGTGTTTTGTGGTCCGCAAAAGAAAATGGATGTAACAATGCCTATCCTTGTCCGCAAACTAGAAAAAAAATAGGACATGCTCTATTTTGTTTGGCTACAGAACGGACATACTGATGCAGACAGCACACTGTGTGCTTTCCACATTTTTTGCTGACCCATTGAAATGAATGGGTCCGCATCCTATCCGCAAAAAAGACGGAACGGACAAGGAAACAAGATACGTTCATGTGCATGAGGCCTTAGGCTGTGGATACTTGATTTTCACAGCTCACTTTACAGATTTGCTGAACCAGACTCAGTGGTGAAATCTCATTATTATCATGAACTGGAGCGACAATGACAGCGCTTTTCCAGAATTTAAGACCACATTCACACGGTCAATATTTGATTAGTTTTTGCATCAATTTTTTTAAGCCAAAACCAAGAATGGAATTTACAGAGAAAAAGTACTGTGGGAAGATTTGTGCATGTTCTGTGTATACATAAAATAAAAGATTATTGGGAGCAAATTGCACAACATTTTAAAGGAACACACCTCTTAATAAATTTAGCACTTTTTGGAATCTCCTAAAGTTATAAAAGTAAAATAAATCTGTTAATTTGCACTATTTTCTGTCTTTGGTGTCAAAGAGGTGGGCTCATCTCTGTTACTAAGGCGAGATAAGACAGTGCTGTATTTCTGTGTGATGAAAGATATTTCATTCAAAGAAAGAGAGTTTGTAAATGACAGATGTTTCTTTGAAAGAACGTTCCCAGAAAGATCTTTCATCCATTGCTCCATTTCATTGAACATGTATGGGCAGTTTGACCAACGGTAATGTCCAATATGGACGCAAATGTGTATGGCCATGTCTGTGAAACCATTGTTCACTTGCGTTTTTTCAACTGCTGTTCAACCATTAACAAACTTCTATGTAAGGAATGTATACCCTCGCCGTTCCCAGCAACCCTTCTCCAATCCTTCCCACCTCATCAACTGGCTCCTTGGGCACGCTGGTAAGCTGCATGCTTGGTGGTCTGCGTGCTGACATATTGTTAGCATCAAGCCAAAATGAGGACTATTGGATAGACGTGCTTTTAGACTTTTGTATCAAAGTAAATTGTGGTCTGCAGTCCTAGTTTTTGAACATGATAAAACACTTTCTACAAGTTGCACCGCCATGCCTGTCAGCAAACGTATACAAACTGCCTGAATGATCAGGTTCACTCATTCCTAGTCTATGCTAATTCTCCTAGTCTGGGGAGGCAGACTGGTACAATAGCTGGAAACCAGTTTGATCAGGACGGCGATGGCATCGAGTACAGTTGCAGGGCAAGGGAGCCAACGGTTTAGGACCCATTTACACGTCAGTAGTGTGTTGCGGATCCGCAACACACCTTGCCGCCGGCCCCTTAGAGATGCCTAGACTTGTCCGCAATTGCGGGCAAGAATAGGACATGCTCTATATTTTTGCGGAGCCGCCAGTGTGTGCTCTCCGCATCCACCATGTCCCCATTCAAAATGAACGGATCCGCACCCGTTACGCAGATTTGCGAAACGGGTGCGGATGTGTGAATGGGTCCTTACCCTTATAGGCCTGGGACCTGTTGCAAACAGTTGATGATGTCATTGCATCAACACCGTCTGTGCTGGGTCCCAGGTGTCACAATAACATCATCCGACCACCTATGCCGGGACACAGCACAATGATGTCATCACGACTGACCACCTGCACTCGGCTGCAGACATCTCTGCATCGCAGAAGGCAGCAGGGAACAGCACTCAAATGAATATCAGGTTTTTTTTTCTCCCTGGCCACTTGGGAGCCATAGATACATTACTTAGGGGGCATCATTATCATCAGATGCACTATGGGGGCATTATTATTACTGGAGATTACTACTGGGGCACAATTGGGAGCATTATTATTCCTGGTGGCACATTTATATTAAGGGGGCACAATAGGTGCCTTTATTATTGCTGGAAGCACTATTGGGGCATTATTGTAATGTGGCACAATAGAGGGCATTGTTAAAAGTGGGGGCATGAAAGAGGCATCATTATTACTAGGTGCAATATAGGAGGCAATATTACTGGGGGATTTATAGGGGGCATTATTATTACTGAAAGCACTGTAGGAGGAATTCAAAATACTGGCAGCATTATCACGGCATTATGATTACTAGGCACTAGAGATGAGCGAACTTTAAAAAAAAGTTTGGCGTTCGGGTTGTGGTAAGTCGCGCATTCCGTTATGGATTCCACTATAGCGGCATATGGAATCCATAAGGGGCGGCTTCCACGAACCCGAACTGTTGAACAGCCGAAGGACCTGGGGTGACATCACCGTCATGTGATCAGTGCAGTGGGCGTGGCTCAACGCTTGTATTTTGCGCATTTACTATTGCCAAAAACGCCCGTCTCAGAAACGCTCAGGTCTGAACCCAGCGTTAAGGTTCCCTGTGACCAGCAAAGGTGTTTGTAACTTAATGCAGGTAAATTGCAAGACAAACGCTGAAGCGCTATCTGCCTGTGTACTCCTGACTCCATAGTTCAGCTTTCAGTTCAAGTCCGTGTTTAAGTTCTCGCAGTCTGTCTGCCCTGTCTTGGTTCCTGCATCCACCACTTTCCCACCTACAAGGTCTCCTAGTATCTCCAGTTCAGTGTTACAAATATCTGCAGTTTCAGTATTACAGACTGTCCAGACTACTTCTGTGATTGTTGCGTGCGTGCGTGCGTGCCCTGCATCCAAACCATCCAGCCAATTTTCCTACAGTCAAGTTCTGCTAACACCCACATAATCAGCATAAGTGACTCTTCAGACTGTACCTGCGGTTTTGGTGCATTTTTTGTGCTTGCACCAGTGTTCCTGACCTCATTCTGGATTTGATTCAATAAGAAAGAAAACGTTCTTCCTCCATTTAGAAACCGTTTAATTCCCTCAACTATCCCCCCACCCATACAAATGTATGGTTGACCAAGAGTGCATGTGTTCAGGCACCTTTGTCTGTGGCTTAGCTTCTGAAAACAAAAGTATTGGGCATGTTGAAATCCAACAGCCTATTCTTTACCTCCGCCAACATCTCCCACCAGGGGAGAGACAGGAGCCTCCCCTCCCCAATACGGTTTCAGCTGATGTACTGTATATCTAAAGTAAGCAGCACTCCAGTGCAACAAGGATGTTTATTCACCCAACGTCAGACAGCCGAGATGAAGAAACATCCTTGTACTGGAGTACTGCTTCCCTTCGCTTGTTTGTGGACTGGTGAGAGTTTGGATCTCTAAAGGCCATGTCCCAGTGTTTTATGAAGATACATACACATGACGGCCTTGACATTATATCCCACTAAACATGTATAAATGATGCAATATCAGAAACTAATGACACAAAGAACAAGTTCTGTGAAACTAACTTTAATGAAGCTTTTCATATATAGTTACAATATTATTATACAAAACAAAGTACGGTTTATATTCTATATACAGAAAAAAAGTAAGGAAGACTCTGTAAAATAAAGTACACATGGGGAAAAGTGCTGGAGAACTGCCAGAAAGCACACAGGCCTGAATGGTACCTACTAAAAAGCTATGTGTATGTGGAGCCTTTCCTTACTACTGTACACTGGTAACACAGGGGCACTCATCTCAAGGATTCCCGTGATCTCCATGTTTCCATCCAGTTCTGGGATCTGTCTGCAGTAGTCATCAGTTGCCCACTCTACTTCTCACTTGGCTTTCTTACTTTTTGCTTTACCTAGCTTTTTGTCTGCACCTTTTTCAGTCTTGGCAGACTTTGAAGGTTTTGCTTTTTTGGCCTAGAATGATAAAGAAATAATCTTAGTACAGAATTGAACTTTAAGGATATGTACAAGTAAAATAGTTCCATTAGTTTTTTGTTAATTAACACATTAAAAATGCAAAGGCAGCTATTCTCCACTGAGGAGATGCAGTGAGTGCAACTTTAACCTTCTGTACCACAATGTGCCCATGTAATGCCATCTCTGTCCCCCTCCCAACTGTGGAATGTGCCAATTAGAATACTGGGGATTTGTTTGTAGGACCGAACCATAAAAGTCTTTCTCCCATATAGCAGTGGCACCACTAGCCTTTACAGGACCGTGAACATGCAGTAATGACACATGCTATCATCTGCTAATGCATAGCAAATTAAACAAAAAACAAAAAAAAGTAAAATACTTTAACGGCCCTTTGCCAAGGTCAATTTTGTGCTCACGTTCCCTTTTTCAATTGAAAAATGGGCATCAGTAGTGGCTCTCCTCCTACCTTAAATGGCATCTGTCAGAAGATTTGTACCTATGACACTGGCTGACCTGTTACATGGGCACTTGGCAGATGAAGACATCAGTGTAGGTCTTATGTTCATATGTGACAGCATTGCTGAGAAAAATGATGTTTCAATGTGCAACTTTATCTGGCCAGCCGGCCGGCCAGATTTACTGAAGGCTTTCCACCCCGAATCCCTCCAGCATCCATGTCTCTGCATACAATCCCCAGGCCTTAACCTTACCCTGTGTGGGCGTTTGGGCTAAGACAGCTCCCGCCATCCAGTTCTGTCCATTCACATACTCACAGCCCCACAGCATACCAATCTGTTCGGCTGCGGCCTAGCAGTTGGAAGAAGGGTTGGCTTGCCTTCCTTGTGGGGGATCCTTCAGTGCCCGTCCGGGTAAGTTCTACCCTAGTTGGCACTACTCACATTCTGGACCTTTACCTAATTGAGGTTGCTGCTGCTTTGGCCCACCAGGCTGCATGTCCAGTGTCCACTGTGCAGCAGGAGCCCTAGAATAGCATTGTGCTGGGCATCCTTTGCCCTTATGGAGCCCCTTTCCTCACTAAGGAAGCCTCAGGGCATGTCTTCAGTGGTTATAAACACCATATTAAGCTGTATTGTGTGAACCCCAGATATCAGGCTAGCCTATCCAGCTCTGTGTAGCACAGGGCACCTGCATTACCCCTTTATTAGGCGGAGTGATTACACTAGCCTTAGTTGTTCTATCTACAACACTACGCAGTTCTGGCTTCCACATTAACCCCCCTAAACGAGCAGATTGTGCCGTCACTTACAGCAGGTGCCATATTCCACAAGCCCTCTGAGTACAGCCTCTCCAGTAATTACAGGAAAAGTAATTGTGCATTCTCTAGGGCTGTATATAAAAGCCTCCTCAGTACTGTCATGCATCAGGCTTCAGCCTTACCCTCCTTCAATGGAGTAAGTGTGCCGTCTTTAGCCCCTATGTCTGACAAGCCTACATAAGTATGAGGTGCACTAGACAATCACATCACTCCTTGCCCCTAGAGAATTGTTCATTCTCTAGGGCTGTACAAGTAAGCTTGCCCAGTACTGACATGCACAAGGGATCAGCCTTACCATCCTTCATTGGTGAAGTAATTGTGCTACCGACAGACTATGTTTGACCAGCTGAAATAGGTATGTGGTGCACCAGATAACTGCATTGCCCCCTTCAATAGGCCGAGTAATTGCATTCCCTCTAGGTGCTTTGTCTGATGTGCACTAGGCAGCTGTATGACTGGACAATTTATAGGACGCCCCTCCTGCTCCTAGAGGCTAATTTGTAGATTATAAAAGTAAGAATTCTGCAGTAACAGGCGCATGAATGATCACAAGAATAGCATAGTTAGGTGCAGCGGACATTAGCACATCGCTAATGTCAGCCAGTTTAATAGTGAACATTCTAGTGACAAAAACCCTTTAATGGTACACACTCCGATTGGGTAACTGTCACTAGTGGGGTACCACATGGGTCAGTATTGGAGGGGTCACAGTCACTAGTGAGGTACCACAGGGGTCACCATCACTAGCGGGGTACCACAGAGGTAAGTATTGGGCCCTATTCTCTTCAATATATTTATTAATGATCTTGTAGAAGGCTTGCACAGTAAAATATTTTTTGCAGATGACATTAAACTGTGTAAAGTAATTAACACTGAAGAGGACAGTATACTGCTACAGAGGGATCTGGATAGATTGGAGGCTTGGGCAGAGAAGTGGCAGATGAGGTTTAACACTGAAAAATGTAAGGTTATGCACATGGGAAGGAATAATGCAAGTCACCAGTACATACTAAATGGTAAAACACTGGATAACACGGACATGGAAAGGACCTAGGAATTTTAGTGAACAGCAAACTAGGCAGCAGCTGCCTGACACTGGTTTCTGCAGCTAAGGCCAATAAAATAATGGGTTGCATCAAAAGGGGCATAGATGCCCGTGATGAGAACATAGTCCTACCACTTTACAAATCACTAGTCAGACCACACATGGAGTACTGTGTACAGTTCTGGGCTCCCGTGAACAAGACAGACATAGCAGAGCTGGAGAGGGTTCAGAGGAGGGCAACTAAAGTAATAACTGCCATAGTCACGACCACCCTGCAATCCATCAGTGGTGGTCGTGCTTGCACACTATAGGAAGAAACATTGGCCACTCTCATAGCTGGGACCGCAGGAGTACATGTAGGCTACTGCCTTTTCCTATAGTACGCAAGCACGGCCACCGATGATGGATTACATGGTGGTCATAACCATGGAATGTGATGAAAAAAAATGACTCAAGCCAGCAAAGGAGGCAATATGGACAATCACAAAACATTAGTAACTGCCTGGTATTAACATTGTCTGCATAAGGAATGCTATTTGCTGAAGTGAGACAATCCCTTTAAGAATCTTCGGCTCGCCAACCCCTCTTACCTCAAGCCAACATTACAAATATACTTCCAGTTGCTCTAGCTCAAGAAGCAGAAATTGATTTCCCAGTGGGTTATGAATCATTTTAATTCTGGATGTTATTAAAGAACCCACACATATCGCTGTGGGCACAGGAAACTTATTACCAGCATATTAGAAGATTCCTTCTAAGCCATGTGCACAGTAATTATCTGGAGAAGATCAGATAATACATCCACTTCCATCCGTGTATATCTCAGATATCCAGCGTCAGTAAATCTATAGGACACAGCTATGTGTGTGGGGCATCCGTCATTTATTATTCCTGGTGACGAAGCTTATTGAGGGGCCTCATGTATCAAAGCCCTCTAGCCCGCTGAGACCACTATATCTATAGCAGGGGTGCACAACCTGCGGCCCTCAATACCATTCTACGCGGCTCCCAACCATCTGGTAGCAGACATGTATGTCTATGTCTTGTGGCTGCTCACATAAATTTTTCATTTATTGTCCCATTAGATGGGAGTACTGGAAGTGTAACTAGACATTTATAATATATAATATATGTTCAATATGCCATAAATATAGTATTTCATTTGGTAATATCCCTTTAAGTTTATTTTCAGCCTTTGGAATTGGTTCAGGTTGACAATGTGGCCCCCAACCAGAAAAGATTGTGCACCCCTGATCTATAGGATACTCTGCATGTGCTTAGGGTTTATCTAATACTCTTTCCATCTGGAAACTGCACAGGTCAAGTGAAGACAATACATCCTTTACCTTTATCATTGCGTCTCCGGTGACATCGTCATCCTGATTCTCTTCGGCCTGTGTTTCTTCGATGTTCCCCTCTTCACCATATTCTGACTGCACTGTGGAAGAAGTATCTTTTTTGGAGGCTTTGACTATTTGCAGAGAGTAAGGAGTGAGATGGGCTTCCTTGTTGTAGCCACGTGTGAAGGCCGCTTTCACCTGAGAAAAATTATAGCCTGTTATTTTCTCCAAGGGTCAGGGAGAAGTGCCCCATGGGCACCAGTCATGTGCCGCACTGCGGAGCCACACTTGTGTAATGCGTTTTTTGGCTGCACAGATTGTACAAGCAACACATGTTGAAAGCAGCTGTTTCACCTGCTTAAGGCTACATGCACACGACCGCATGTGTTTTGCAGTCCGCCCAAAAAAAATAAAAAAACAGATGACATTCTGTATGGCATAAATTTTTTTTGCTGATCCATTGTAATTATGCCTATCCTTGTCCGCAAAACAGACAAGAATAGGACATGCTCTATTTTTTTTGCGGGGCCGCGGAACGGACGTACGGATGCAAATAGTACATGGTGTGCTGTCAGCATTTTTGCGGACCCACTGAAATAAATGGGTCCACATCCTATCCGTAACTAAAACGGAACGGACACTGAAACAAAATACGTTCGTGTGCATGAGGCCTAAGCCATGTGGGCAAAAACCACTGTAATTCACAGAAAAGCATTAGCAGGTTGGCAGTGCAACACCAAGTCGGTGCCATGAAAAGGCACTCTAAATCTTCAGAATAGGGTGCGAGCTACATGAACTGGGGTCGTGTCCCGAAACATTTTCTATATTTTTCAAACCAGCATCTGGATCTGAATACTTTTGTAATCGCATGCAATTAAAAATGGAGTATAGCCACTGAGTTATTCAGTAAAATGTATCTGCATAGCGCCACCTGCTGTTTGTTATCTTCCTTGTTCTTTGTCCGTCTCATTGAGCTGGTCAAACAAGCTCAGTTTATTAAAGGGAATCTGTGACATTGAAGATGTCTGAGCTGCAGGCAGTATGTTATAGAGCCGGAGGAGCTGAGCAGATTGATATATAGTTTATAGCAGGGATCAGAAACCTTCGGGACTCCAGCTGCTGTGAAACTACAACTCCCAGTGTGCAAACATGCTCGGCTGTTCTCAAAACTCCCATAGAATTGAATGGAGCATTCTGGGAGTTGTAGTTTCATAACATCTGGAGTGTCGGAGGTTGCTGATCCCTGCTTTATAGCTTTCTTTGCAAGGTTGCTTGACACTTTTTCCCCTATGGATGACACATGCAAATTAGGACAATGCGGCAATTTTACTGTGGAACATGGGACCACTGCATGGACCACTAGCCTTACAGACTCCATCAGGAGCAAGATGGGATTTTTTTTTTAAATATGCTGCAGGTACTGCTCAAATAAGTGATACTTATAAACCACTTTTGAAGGAAGTATTAAGAAATCTGTCACTCCTTTAGCCAAAGCGATCTTCACACTGTCGTACAGGGCCTCCGCCAGGGGTTCGGTCACTTTTGACAGCAGGAATAACTGCATGTACGGACATACCTGAAGTATCATGAACCATAGAGGGCACAGACGTTTGCGGATTATAATGCCTGGTATGAATATTGTGGCTTATACTGAAAACTGCTGAATTTGCGTTCAGACTGGATGCCCAGAAAGCCGCATTGTCATGTACAGGCTATTTTCATCACGTTAGGGATTCTCACATGTTCCCAATTCAAGCAGAAGGTATTTTATTAACTAATAGGCAGCATACCTAGCGACTATATGAAGTCTCTTTTAAGCCAGGCTTGAAAAACACTTCAAATAGTCGACACGTCGCTATCTATGCTGCCTATTAGTTAATAAAACACCTTCTACTTAAATTGGATGAGTGCTGCAGATTTTCTACATGTGATTATACTGGGATCCAGAGCCAGGATCTAACGCTGTATGCTCCAGAACAGGGTTCCCCAACTCCAGCCCTCAGGGCCCACTTGCCGGTCAGGATTTAGGAGTATCCCACAGAATGAATACCTGTGGTAAATCCTGATGGATGGACACCAATTATATCAGCTGCCCAATACGAAGGAAATCCTGAAAACATGACCGGCAGGTGGGCCCTGAGGACCGGAGTTGAGGAACACTGCTCCAGAGCACCTTGGACTATTACCAGGTACCTGGTTACGGAGAGTCCTTTTTTTACCCTATTAAGGGCCTGCAGTGCTGCTTTTCCTCACCCTTTTGAATCAGGGTAAGGATTTTGACATTACCATATATATTTTCACTGTACCTTGGGATCCAGTTTAGAAAAGGGGGTTGGTTTTCCTCCCCAGCTGCAGATCTCCATTATGTTATCATAATCCTCCTTCATCAGGTAGTACGTGTCCATGAGATCCACCACTTCCTGCACACCGTCAGCGCCATGCGCAGTCAATGGCTGCACCAGCTTGTCCCTCCAATACGACAAGTAATCCAAGTTCAGTGCGCACTTACTTGTCCTCGTTCTGAGAAAGCAAAATGTGAACAGCGTCATCATCATCATCCTCTGCCGCACTCCTTGTGTCCCCCGGATATAAACTAAGACGTAACAGCTTTTTGGGAATAGAACAGTTTGTTACGACCCTCGACGGCTTTAGCTTTAGAGAAGCTCTTACCTAAGAGACGTATGCATGGAGAGCTCCTGGGTGATGCGGTCATGTTTCCCTGTAGTAGAGTATTTTCCCAGCCAACTAGGAAAGCTTGGAAACTGAGACATATACCCCCTCATCAGCTCCCCCGGAATGACGCTGGCATAAATCGCCTGAGCAGAAAATGACACAGTGAGAAGAAGATATCTGCAAAATGTCTTCTTTTACCGTCAGCCTCAGAGATAGAAAAAGTAGGTACTACACCCATGTACACATTGATAGCGAGCTCTGGTCCACTAAGATCCTGCTCATACTATCATGGCCGATAACTCTTCTTCATACCCTGAGCAGGCCTAGATGCTGGGAGGTGTAGTACATGTCACTATTAAAACATTTGCTTTGGTTTCTCAACTTCCGCTTCAGGGATAAGTGTGAAAAGAAATCTGCACTGGAGGTCTAATGGAGTTTTTCACGGTTAATTATATGCAGTATAGAGAATCTTTTTGCAGGGTAAGGTCTACTTCACACAGTCAATATTTATAATGTTTGGTACGTTTTTTTTAAAGTTTTCCATGTCATTAAGTATATAATCCTGCAATTTTCACACTGACCATTAGACCTAATAAGTCATGATATCCTGTTCTGTACAGGTAACCTTTCAGTATATATTATCTTTATCCCCACAGACAGGATTACAATGGCAAGTAACATCTCTACATAGACAACATAAGATCCACCATTCACAATAGGTGATATTACAGCTTAGGCTACTTTCACATTTGCGTTTTTGCTGGATCGGTCACGGATCAGCAAAAACGTTTCCATCATGATAATACGACCATCTGCATCCGTTATGAACAGATCCGGTTGTATTATCTCTAAAATAGCCATGACGGATCAGTCACGAACTCCATTGAAAGACAATGGGGGACCGATCTGTTTTCCATTGTGTCCGAGAAAACGGATCCGTCATGATTAGTTTGCCAGAACGCACTCAAAAAAGCTGCTTGCAGCGCTTTTGTGTGCATCATGGGAACACGAAAAAAACAGAACGGAACACATTCCGGTGCACTACGTTCTCTTCAGTTCAATTTGGTCCTCATTGACAATGAATGAAAACGCCCCCATTAAAGACAATGGGGTCCTCTCCTGTACATTGTGTCTATGGTCCATATAGCTGGTCTCCAAAGACAGGAAGTCTTAGGCCCCTTTCACACGAGCGTGTCCGGATGCATTGCGGATGTGTTCAGTGAAAACTGTGCGATTTCACAGGCAAAGCCATTCAGTTTTGCCTACGATTGCGTTCAGTTGTTCAGTTTTTCCGCACGGGTGCAATGCGTTTTGATGCGTTTCACGCGCGTGATAAAAAACTGAAGGTTTACAAACAACATCTCCTAGCAACCATCAGTAAAAAAACGCTTGCCACATTCACTTCTATGGGGCCAGGCTGCGTGAAAAACGCAGAATATAGAACATGCTGCGATTTTCACTCAACGCAGAAGTGATGCGTGAAAAAAAAAAACGCTCATGTACACAGCCCCATTGAAATGATTGGTTCAGGATTCAGTGCGGGTGCTATGCATCACATCACGCATTGCACCCGCGCGTAAAACTCACTTGTGTGAAAGAGGCCTTAGCATATGTTAGGCTTAGTGGCCAGTCTGGAAACTGCAGGATTATATACAAATGTTTTAATAGAGATAGTGACATAAAAAAATAAATTTAAAACCACACACAAAAATTCTAAATAAAAAAAAAGTTTAACATAAAAATGAGATTGAAACAATAGGTCACTGGATGTTTTTGCTTGTGATGGTGCTGAAACATTCTTATTTCTTTATTTTCATTTTAGACATTGAATAAATAGTTAAAAGATGACATTGGATTCTGGATAAACACATTACCTGTGTGGGTAAGAGGCTCCAGACCTGCTTACTACGAATAGCCCTGTCTACAATATCGCCATCACAGATACTGTCGGCTGCCTTGCTCAAAAGCATTAAGTGTTTCTTCAAGTTTCCTCTAGAAGAAAACACAAAGGATTAGGGCATGTTGGACAATTAGATGTATGCAGAAGTTCACTATATGATCAGGTAGGGTTCTTACCCCGCAGCGGCAGGTTTGACATGAATATAATTTTCCTGGACAAATAGAGGTGCAATCGAGTAGTCATGGAAGAAGAGGTCCGACTTGTCTATCAAAGTCATGTGAGCAGTTTCTTCTCCACTAGTAAACACCTTGCGCACAACATCAAACGGACCCTGGTAACACCAAACACATATGACCGCAAGTTAAAGGCATGCCATAGATAACAGCCAGCAAGTGGGCGGAGGACGACTGCTAATGAACTGATGACACCATACTATTACCATATCAAGAATGCAAAAATACGTATAATGGTTTGACACCCTAGGCCCAAAGCCTTAGGCCCCATTCACACGACCGTGTTTTTGGTCCACGTCCGATCGGCATTCTTTGCGGATTGCACGTGGACTCAAAAAGAGTTCTGCAACACCACAAAAAAGATAGAACATGTCCTATTCTTGTCCGTTTTGTGGACAAGAATAGGTATTGTTAAAATGGGGCCCTGAAAAGCGGGATGAACACGGATCACATCTGTATTTTGTGGATCCACAATTTGCAGATCACAAAACGAATACGGTCGTGTGAATGCCTCCAAATGCTGTACCGTTGTAAGATTTTGATGTCTCCTGATTTCTGTCAGGTGCAGTCACGAGACCATACATGGACACAGGCCACCACATGCATCATTGTCCGTTTGCCTCCTCTGCATCAGTATTGCATGAGAATAGGCTGAACAGGATCAATTTCAGCCTCACATAATGTGTTAAATATATAACAGCCAATATTAAAGGTAGCTAGGAAGTTGACGCTGTCGTATTGGGAAGTTTTAATCTCCATTACAAAACTACATCTGACAGAAATCTGACCAGGAATTTCCTCAGTAGTGCAGCCCCAGGCTTCAGTCCTGTAAAGATCATATCGCAGCATGCACAATAAAAGGGTCTTTTTATATTTCCTTCTGTGAGGTCTCATTTAAAGAGGACCTGTCACCGCTCCTGACATGCCTGTTTTAATAGCTTCATGCATTCCCCAGGAGTAAGTGGCAAAAATCTTCTCCAGTCAGGGACTGGAATAGTTTTTACACCTGGCACACTGGTGAAACAAAGACTGGCACTAAAAGCCAGTCTCTGCAAACGACCACCATTGTTCTCAAACATCTACAAAGGTTTACCTCCACCAAGTAGGCTGTGTGTGACCACTACATGACATTTATTGACTTCACAAGAAGCTGCTCACCATTTTAATGTCCTTTTTGGCATTTTTGGCACTACTCTTAGCATCATCATAGGTCAAGGCTTTGCTGCTAGCGCACCACATACTGAGATTATGCAGTACCTAAAAGAAGAAGAAAAAATACATCAAAACTAAAAAGCTTCTACATGCAACACATAACACATCTCATCACATGCAATGGGTCTCACCTGCCGAATATCTTGGTTTGCCCCAAGAATGACTTCGTTCATAGCCGGTGGGGGAATCTTTAAGCCTTCCTTAAATGCCACAGACATCATGGCACCCTGAGAGACAGAGAACACATCTGTTACTTTGAGCCCAATGACACAGATGAACTTAAAAAAATAAAAAATGCAATATTGTAAAAAAAATAAAAACACAAAGACTATGCCAATATCAATTAATCTTACTTTAATCTGTTCCAGTCTTGGCCTCTGGAAGCGGAGGTCGAAACAGTAGTTTGACAGCGATCGGATTTTAGGATGATTGCGGTCATTGCACATGCAGATGATGGGAATCTTGGAACCTTTAATCAGAGCAATCAGCTCCTAAAACCGAACAAATCAAAACATCAATGAGCTACTCATTACTGCAGGCAGATATAAAAAGGGAAGAGCTGCACTGTAAAAGCGCATTTCCAAGCGCCAACTGAGCAGGCAATTATCCCAAAGACACGATTCACAAATCCAGTGCTGAGCCACGCCCCCTGCACTGATCACATGACGGTGACGTCACCCCAGGTCCTTCGGCTGTTCAACAGTTCGGGTTGGTGGCAGCCGCCCCTTATGGATTCCATATGCCGCTATAGTGGAATCCAAACGGGATGCGCGACTTACCACAACCCGAACACCGGACTTTTTTTTAATGTTTGCTCATCTCTACTGATAAACAAGCATTTTGTGCATTCATCAGGTTTTCTGCGGCACCTGTACACGAGCCAATTATCGAGATCGAGCATTCATACTAACATTCATTCCCAAAAATTGGCCTGACAATTGTCCCGTGTGGCTTTGCTTTAAGAACTAATGTAGGTCTGAGCTCAAGGACCCTGAGCAACAAATTCTGCAAAGGTGACTCTGCAAGGACCTTTATGCTGGTCAAGGCCAGGGCATAAGCAGCACCCTCCTCTCCAAACCAGTTAACAAGTGTTTTCAGAGTCTAGAAATGTCCCTGCTTGACAATGGAGGCAACACTTGCAAAATTTTAACATTTTTATACCAATTGCTTTAATAACTGGCCAGTGCTTGAACCGAACTTGCATCACGGATCCCACTAGGGGCTATGGTGTTCATAAAAGGAATAATACCTGTACTCCTCCTCGGTCTTCATTTCCTGCCATCCCATCCACTTCGTCCATGATCAGAACATGTTTAGAATTTACAAATTTGCTGGTCCCTAGAGAAAGGTAAAACGTGCAACAGACTCAGCCTCCTGCCGTAAGATACATTGAAAGCCGACCTATAGAAAAACCTTACCCGAGTAAAACCCTTTAATGCTGGTGTTGTTCAAGGACTCTGCTACCACTTCCTTCATGCTGTTTTTGCTGCGTGTGTCACTAGCATTCAGCTCCACATAGCTGTAGCCAAGTTCCTAATGGAGCAAGATACAAGTTACACGTAGATACACAGCTTGAAAAAAAGATGTGCAGTAAAGGGTAAATTGGCCCACAGACTTTGCATCCTAGGCTCTCTCTTTAAAAGGCATTATTTAAAAGTGATAAGCTAATACAGGGATCAGCAACCTCCGGCACTCCAGCTGTTCAGAAACTACAAGTCCCAGAATGCTTCATTCACTTCTATAGGAGTTAATAGAGGAGCCGCACATGTTTGCATGCTGGGAGTTGTAGTTTCACAGCAGCTGGAGTGCCGACGGTTGCTGATCCCTGACCTAATACATAGACTGGACCGTTAATACTGATCAGCTGAATGAAGCCGTCTATCTTGTTTACCTGGCACAGCTCTGTATATTTCCTACCAGATGTGCCTGCTATAATGGTTTAATACAGCGTCAAATGCAGTACCATGTGCAGCCACTTCGAGAAGAGCAGAGCTGTGCCTGGAAAACAATGAAAGGGGCGCAGCTCTCATGTCCCCTTCATACAGCTGATCAGCAGGGTCATGGAGACTGTGCCCACATAGATGGAGTACTGATGGACTGTCCTAAGGATCACCCATCAATTTTAAGGAACTGATTAACTCCTTTAACATTCAGAATTCATTGAGGAGTTTTTCAGATCCACCTAGAAACAAAAGAAGGTCTTCCCATATTACACAATAGGTACGGTGATAAAAGTTGTCTTTTCGAACTAATGGAGTTCGAGTACATAAGCCAGTTACCCCTCTTTCCGAAACATGGTTACAAATGGCCGCTGAATGGTTCTCATATGGAATTCATTCAACCGTTAGAAACATATCCTACTGAAGATAGCAAAACAGAGAATCAGGAGTATTCCAACAGATATCAAGAAGTCACAGGATTATAAACACATCACGTTTCAGCTCCACCAGAGACAAGCTTAGGCTACTTTCACACTTGCGTTGGTGCGGATCCCTCTGTTATTTGCACAGACGGATCCGCACTTATAATGCAAACGTTTGTATCCGTTCAGAACGGATCCGTTTGCATTAGCTTTAAAGAAAAATGTCAAAGTCAAAACGGATCCGTTTTGAATTACACTGAAGGTCAATGGGGGACGGATCAGTTTTCAAATGCACCATATTGTGTCATTGAAAACGGATCCGTCCCCATTGACTTACATTGTGAGTCAAAACGGATCCGTTCAGCTCTGCATTGTCAGACGGACACCAAAATGCTGCAAGCAGTGTTTTGGTGTTCGCCTCCAGAACGGAATAGAGGCGGAACGGAGCCGAACTGATGCATTCTGAACGGATCCTTATCCATTCAGAACGCATTGAGGCTTAACTGATCCATTTTGGACCGTTTGTGAGAGCCCTGAAACGGATCTCACAAACGGAATCCAAAACGCTAGTGTGAAAGTACCCTAAGAGGTATCTCCCAGGAAGGAGAACCACCTTTTGGAAGTGGCTTCCTATGAGAAAAGTCCAGCTTTTTATGAAGCCTTAAGACATGACAAGGGAATATAGCCATACCAGATATCCTTCGGGGAGCTTACCCCTCATCAGTACACAGTAGGATTCTGGCTGGCTCAGTGCGATGCCTCAGATGCAGCTTTGCAGGTTGCTAAATCTCCTTAAAGAGACCAGCTGTGTATGGAGACTTATTGGCACTGCTTCATGGGAAAATAATACGCAAAAAGGAATCTCCTAAGGAGAGAGAATCATCTCGCTAGCTCCACCTTGTGGAGGCACCCTGAAGCTGCTGTCTATGGAAGGATATTTGGCTTCGCTATTTTCTCTGGTCATGTCTAGGGATGAGCGAATCGACTTCGGATGTTTCGCATAAAACTTTGTTCTAATACTGTACGAAGCTGGAGCTCCGTACAGTATTAGAATGTATTGGCTCCGATAAGTCGAAGTTATTGCTTCGCGAAGTCTCGCGAGACTTCGCGCTATAACTTCATAAATTAATTTTGTACTGTAAAAAAAAACATTTCCCGAACTCGGGTTCGGATCCAACCTGCGGGTGAAGAGCCCATTCGCTGGGATCGAGGCACTCCCAACTGAGGAAGTCTGCGATCCAGTTGCCGACGCCGGAGATGTGAACTGCCGACAGCGCCGGAACATTGCTCTCCGCACAGCTGAGAATCAGAGCTGTTTCCGCCATGACTGCCGGACTCCGGGTGCCGCCCTGGTGATTGAGGTACGCAACAGCCGTGGAGTTGACGGACTGAACTTGAACCTGACGTCCCCGGAGATGGTCGGCCCAATGCAGCAGAGAGACTAATCGCTCTCAATTCCGAATGTTGATTGGGAGGGAGCGCTCCTCGCGTGACCAAACGCCTTGTACGGATAGATTTCCCAACCCCTGAGGCTTGCGTCCGTTGTCAGCACCGTCCAACGGAGAAGATAGGAAAGAACGACCCAACGTCAGTTTTGGGAACACCAACCACCACCTGAGGACCTGGCGGGTTGGGGCAGAGAGACATATGGGCCGATCCAGGGAGGCTGGTGAATGATCCCAATTGGTTAGAATGGCTCGCTGAAGAGTCCTGGTATGGAACTGAGCATAGGGAACTGCAGAGACCATGTGACCCAGGGCCCACATGCATTGACAAATGGGAAGAGGATGGGGTCGCAACAAGGGGATTCCCTCCGGGGGCAAGAGTACTCTGGCCTGAAAGGTGTCGAGTAACATAAGTAACATACCCAGAAAGGTTAGCCGCTGAGATGGATAAAGATAGGACTTCAGCCAGTTCAGGATCCATCTGAAGCATTCCAGGGTGTCCAGGACTATGCGCAGGCTGTCTGCCGTTGCCCGGAACGACGGACCCTTTACCGGGATATCGTCTAAGTAAGGGATCGCCACTATACTCCTGGCATGGAGCAGGGCCATGACCGCCGCCAGAACCTTTGTAAAGACTCTGGGAGCTGTGACCAGGCCGAACGGGAAAATATTAGCAGACCTGCAAAGCAGGGAGGTCTGCCTCCTACAGACACTAAGCTAAACCCGATTTAGCTTAGTCCCTGTAGGAAGGTTATAGTTGAAGGGAGGAGCTCACACCTTTGTGCTTAGTGTCCGCCTCCTAGTGGCAACAGCTATACCCATGGTCAAGCCAGTGTCCCTCAATAATATGGATGACATAACATCATTTATAGTTCACATCACTTCCCTCTAATAACGTCGGAGGCTGGGACAGTTCCACATGAGGTGCACTAACCCCTCTGGTGACATAGCACCTCTCGGGCAGGCCACATCTTCTCTACAGCCCATGTTAAACAGAAGTTCGGGGGTCCTATAAACCCTGCCTTTTATTTTCAATTTTGCTGAATGTACTGGAGACCTTGGAGTCAGGTTCGATGAGGCATTTTGCTGCTGCACTGCTCTTTTTGCCAATTACAAGATAATATCTAGGTTGGGCCATGCCTCTGTTATGCCTTCTGGATGTGTATGAATAAATTTACAAATGTATACATTTTGGTGATACTCCTTGTCAGTAGCTGACTGGATAGTATCAGACTCTGTAGGGACATGCTTCATTGACAGGGTGAACGGTTAACACCAATGTATGAATTTATTTTGCTGACATTTCTAGGAGGAATAAGGGTACTTTCACACTTGCGTTATTCTTTTCCGGCATAGAGTTCCGTCAAAAGGGCTCTATACCGGAAAAGAACTCAGGCATATCCCCATGCAATCTGAATGGATAGAAATCTGTTCAGTTTGCATCAGTATGCCTTCTGTTCAGTCACTGTCAGGCGTTTTGGCCGGACATAATACCACAGCATGCTGCGGTATTATCTCCGTCCAAAATGCCTGATCAGTCGCCGGAATGCCGGATCTGGCATTGTGAAACAACTGATCCGCATGCGCAGACCAGGAAAACTGTGAAAAAGACTGCAAGACGGATCCGTCCATCCGCATGACAAGCGGAGAGATGGATCCGTTCTTGCAATGCATTTGTAGATGGATCCGCACCTGGATCAGTCTACAAATGCGGTCAGTTGTCACACTGAACGGCGGATCTGGCTGGCAGCTCCGACAACGGAACTGCCTGCCGGATCACACTAACGCTAGTGTGAAATTACCCTTACAAGAATGGCAAAAGGAAAGCTGCACTGAAGTTATTATTTCATGGGTAATGCAGGTATATACATTTCAGAAAATACAATAAAATACAATAAAAAAAAAAAAACTTTACCTCGCACACCAAAACAGCTGTAGTGGTTTTTCCAACACCAGGCGGTCCAGACAGCAGGGCTGCTTTAAAGGACGACCCATCGTCCTTGCCGCCAAATTTGTTATATTTTACTGAAATGATATAATGACATTTAGTTGCAAAAGCAGAACTGTACTAAATACAACATGTTAAGTCCACCAAAGGCACCAACCACCAGTGAGACATGAGAGAAGAGGTCTATCTTCCAAAGATAGAGTAAAGCAACCGTCTAGGCAGTCGCTCCCACTCATCTGACACAGGGTGTAGAGAAGTCCAAGTGCACGCCTGCCAGTCTTGTGGCCAAAGCATGAGGACCCCCAACACGTATGGTGCACACATTCCATTATCTAGAATAAGATGTGTGCACAATACTTGATGGGTGTCTGAACAGTTGCATAGGCAACCTGATTGTTCAGGGTGCACTTGTGTCTCTCCATGCCTGATGTCAGATCAGGAGGGCGAGAGACTGTCCAGGCAACCCCTGACGTTACACGCTCCTAGGGAATGGACATGACTTTGCCTCCACCAGCATCACACCAACTTCATATCTCACAGTGACTAGAAAGTAAGGCCTGCTGACAAAGGTTTTACTGCCTGCCTGGCATATGTTCATCGGCCAGGTACTCACTCCTCCCAGCATCTGTCACTCCTCAAACAGGGTATTCCGGTTACAAAATGTTATCCCCTATTGGCATCGGTGGGGGTCCTAACCCTGTAACCCAGGGCTCGACAAATCCCAGGCGCCAGGTCGCCAGGAATTTGGTCCTGGCGCCTGGGTATTTGTCAGCCCGTTCTCCCAGGTGGCCGGGCGCAGGGCCGGCGCGGACTAGGAGCCTCATGCTGCAGCCGCCCGAGCGCTCTGTATAGAGCCTCAGGCGGCTGCAGCACTGCCCGGGCTGGCGCGTCCATGAGGGCGCACCGCCCGGGCGCAGCATGAAGAGAGGGACTGACAGGAGGGAAGCGCTTAGCGCTCCCTCCTGTCAGTTCCTCATTGTAGCGTGGCCGAGCCTACCGTGGTCCGCGGTACAGGAGCATCTGTCTCCTGTACCCGGCCGGACTGACAGGAGGTGTACACACTGTGTGCACTTCCTGTCAGTCCGCCCGGGTACAGGAAACTAAAGCTCCTGTACCCGTGGAGCATAAAGAGCTCGGCCACGCTACATTACAGGCGGGGGAGGGAGGGGGAGAATGACAAGATGGGGAAAGACAATGACAAGGGAGGAAAGATAATGACAAGGGGTGGGGGAAGTAAATGACAAGGGGTGGGGGAAGTAAATGACAAGGGGGGAAGTAAATGACAAGGGGGATAACAAGGAGGAGAGAATGACAGGGGGAGTGAATGACAAGGGGGAGAATGACAAGATGGGGAAAGAATGACAAGGGAGAAAAGATAATGACAAGGGGGAGTGAATGACAAGGGGGTGAATGACAAGGGGGGAGAGAATGACAAGGGAGGAGAGAATGACAAGGGGGAGTGAATGACAAGGGGGAAAGATAATGACAAGGGAGGGAGATAATGACAAGGGGGGAGTGAATGACAAGGGAGGAGAGATGATGACAAGGGAGGAGATGATGACAAGGGGGAGATGATGACAAGGGGGAGATGATGACAAGGGGGAGATGATGACAAGGGGGAGATGATGACAAGGGGGGAGATGATGACAAGGGGGGAGTGAATGACAAGGAGGGGGAGTGAATGACAAGGGGGAAAGATAATGACAAGGGGGGAAGTGAATGACAAGAGGGGAAAGATAATGACAAGGGGGAAAGTGAATGACAAGGGGGAAAGTGAATGACAAGAGGGGAAAGAGAATGACAAGAGGGGGAAAGAGAATGACAAGAGGGGAAAGAGAATGACAAGAGGGAAGAGGGGGAAAGAGCTAGGCGTTGTAGTGATGCGGGACTGAGCGCCAGCTGGGGGTTGTAGTGCTCAGTAAAATGTCATGGTGCCCGCTGTGTTTGTGCCCTCCAGACCCTCTGCCCTCTCCTGCGGACCCTCTGCCCTCCCCTCCGGACCCCTCTGCCCTCCCCTCCGGACCCCCTCTGCCCTCCCCTCCGGACCCCTCTGCCCTCCCTCCGGACCCCTCTGCCCTCCCCTGCCGACCCCTCTGCCCTCCCCTCCGGACCCTGTAATCCTTGTAAGGGTTTCCACATGTCATGGCGGACGCAAGGGGCGATCACTTGGACGCTGGCAGCATCTGACGTGTCATATAACCTATTGAAGAAAGCACTATGGGAGGCCCTATATACTCGCACATTATGGGGGGCACTATGGAGAACAGGGGAAGGAATACTATGGGGGCATCTACTGGGGGCCCTATGTACTGGCATGCATTATTGGGGGGCTCTATGGAGAAGTGGGGGGAGCACTATGGGGGCATCTATTAGGGGCTTTATGACGCGGCTCCGTCTGGCTCCTAACTTTTTTAGCTGGCTCCTAGATTCCAAGGAAATTTGTCAAGCCCTGCTGTAACCCATATATTCTCAGGAGACAAATATACCTACACTTACATAAAATGTGTCACGTCTTACAGCACGCACACCTGACCCAATACACAATGCCCATACCTGCAGGCTTCTTGTCATCGGTGGAGTGATTCTTGTGCCAGTCCTTCAGCCACCGGATGAGTTTGTTGGCACAGCTCTGTTCTCCCTGCTGCCCGATGATTGCCTTTACAGAAGTTGGCTTGTATTTATCAACCCAGAGTAAGCTCTCTGTCTTGCCACTGACTGGCGGTAAGTTCAGCGATTTAACAGAACAAGGTTTCTCCTCCTGCTTCACGCTCATCTTCCAGTCGTCATTTGTCTTCTCGACCGCTAGTTTCTTTCCTCTTGGTGACTGTCTCCTCTCAGAAGTTAATGTCCTCTTTACTGGGCTAGGCTTTTTGGCTACCTTCTCTGGGGTCTTTTCGGCTTTAACTTTGGTTTTCATCTGATTAGCAGCCAAAACAAGAGACATGTAACTAACAAATAGCATGGCATCCTACCTATCCAAGTCACAATGAAGAGATGAATTAAAATTAAGAGGCTGTGCCACTCTTCCAAGTGGTGGGCCCCTTCAGACTTCACGAGCGAACAACTTTCTTCAGCTATTACAATCCATAGCCTACAGTGACTTTCTCATGGGAAGTCGGCACAAATCCCATTTAAAGACCAGATTCATTACATAATTGGGCACGTCTGCTGCACTTACCTCGGCTTCTGCTGCTATAACGTACTTGGATTTCTTTCCAGGTAAAGAGCGAATTAAATGAAACAAGCCATCCTCGTCAATGATCTTTGTTCCCAAACTTTCTGCCTGTAAGAAGAGACACAAAAAAAGCTAAAAATATATAATTTCTATACGTAGAATGTAAAGTGTTATTCCTATGTGCAGAATTCAATATTATGTATGACCATCCACTGATGTTATCATCTGATATACTTCTCAAATATGCCCTGCTCTTTCTGTTAAAACGCACCACAGACAGGCAAGTGCCTGCGCTCCGAGTCATATACCGTAGAGGAAAATTGTGAACTCACAGTATTTTTCACCCTTTAGGACACACTTTTTGGGGCGAATACTAATGAGAGGTTCCATTATGGAAACGCTCATTAGTACAAGAGGAGCGGGAAGCGGTGAATGTAGTGCTCCCGGGCTCTGTACTCACTGCTTACTGGTCCTCGACCGCTTCAGGTCACAGCACAGCGTGCAGCAGGAAGAGGAAGAAGAGAGCTGGATCCTAGGAGCGGCGGTGGCTTCCGGAGCAGGAGAGGCAAGTTGATTTTATTTTATTTTATTTGCTCTGGGCATGGGGTTCTGATCTGAGGGTCATTCACATTGGGAGTCTGATCTGAGGTCTAAATGGGGGTCTGGGGGATCATTCACATTGGGGGTCTGATCTAAGGTGACCTGCTGTGTGACTGGTACAGAGGTCATTGTACAAGGAAAGAATAGATAAGCCTCGACAATCAGCTACTGTGGGTGGTGGATCCTGTCTTATCTATACACAGGGATGATATCATTACAGGCAGGATGAAAAGGACAGATATGCAGGTATCTGCAGTAAAGTGATCTTTACAGACCAAGAAGTGGTGCCTGTTAGGCTTAGTGGCCAATGCAAAAACTGCAAGATTTTATGGTTTTTGTTTCAAAAAAATATTGACACAGTATTAAATCTTCTGGTATGGCGCTGGAGTGATAGGCAAACATGGCACTCGCTTGCACGTGCGGTGGGCCAATTAAAGCCTTTAGATGCCGTGATCAAGTGAGATCACAGCATCTAAAGTGTCAAAAACTGGGAAGCTTGTGCTTCCGGGCTTGTTACCGGCATCCTCTGTGGCCAATGAGGATGCCGGTAATTGATTTAAATGCGCTCAGTCTCGCTGAAGAGACCCAGGGCATTCACGCTGCAATTCTTATTTTCGCCACCAGGTGTCAGGCCAACATAAGAAATGAGCAATAGTCAGTAATAAATGCATTTAAAAAATCCATAATTGTTCAAAATTTATTAAAAAAAAATGCATTTTGTACGCTCATATACGAGCTTCAAAATCATTACAAAAAAGAAAAAAAAACTGTTAGAAAACATTAGAAAACAAAAATATAAAAGTTTAAATCGCCCCCCTTTCCGTATAAAAAAAAAAGGTAAATGCCTAAATAAAACAAACAAAAATATAAAAATCACGGGTATCATCTCAACCGAAAACACCCGTACTATTAAAATATAAAAATATTTTTACAATAAGGCGAATGGCGTAACGGAAAAAAAGGTCAAAATGGCCAATTTGCCATTTTATCATTGCTTCTTTCACCCCAAAAAATGTAATAAAATGTGATCAAAAATTCACACACACACTCCAAAACGGTATCAATAAAAACAACAGATTGTACCACAAAAAATGAGCCCCCCCACCCAAAGAAATTTTTTTCAAAGTTTCAAATTTTGACAGTATTTAGACATAAAAAACCTATACATATGTGGTATCGTTGTTAACATACTGACCCAGAGAATAAAAGGCGTGGGTCACAAACAGAACGCAGTGGGACCAAAACCCGTAAAAACAATGGAGGAATTGTGTTTTTTCCCCAATTTCACCCCATTTGGAATTTATTTACCGCTTCCCACTACATTATATGCCATAATTAATGGTGGCATTAGAGAACACAACTTGTCCCGCAAATAAGCCCTCATAGAGCTATGTTAACAGAAAAATAAAAAAGTTATAGCTCAAGGAAGATAGGGAAGAAAAATAAAAACGCAAAAACGAAAAAACCTCTGGTATTCCAAAGGTTTAAAATGAACATCAAAATTCTTTAAAATAACATTAAACATAAAAACATCATTTTAACAATACACTGTATGTCACTTTCTAATGAAAAAATTTCCTTTAACCCTTAGAGGACCCTGGAATTTTCCATTTTTGCGTTTTTCCCCCCCCTGCTTTTCCGTTTACATAGCCTAATGAGGGTTTATTTTTTGATGAACATGTACTGGTACGGTTGCATACAATGTAGTGGGAAGCAGGAAAAAAAAATCCAAATGGGGTGGAATTTGGAGGGAAAAAACGCAATTCTGACAGGGTTTTCTTTTTTTTTGATGGGGGGGGGGGGAGCGGAGGGGGGTGTTACACCGTTCACTATGCGATAAAACTGACCTGTTACCCTCATTCTCCAGTCTCCAGGTCTGTACGGTTACAACGATATCACACTTGAAATAAATTATTCTTGTAAAACCCTTGAGAAAATCTTTTTTTTGTATAACTTTTTTGTAGTTATGTGTACGGGGCTGCGTGAGGGCTTATTTCTTGCAGGGCGATAATTGATACCAATTAGAAGTGTGTACGACTTTTTGATAACTTTTAAAAAAAAAAAATGTGGAGTTGATGAGACAAAAAATGGCAAATTGTCTGTTTTTATTTTTTTCCTGTTGCGCCATTTGCCGCATGCTATTAATATTGTTGCATTTAATTGTATGGGTATATTAGGTAACAATAACTGGCAATCAATACATTGCCCATTGTGCTATATGGCACCAAATACTACAGTGCGGCACAATATACTGCCCCAGCAGAACCAAATACTACAGTGCAGCACAATATACCGCCCCAGCAGAACCAAATACCACAGTGCGGCACAATATACTGCCCCAGCAGAACCCAATACTACAGTGCGGCACAATATGCTGCCCCAGCAGAACCAAATACTACAGTGCAGCACAATATACCGCCCCAGCAGAACCAAATACTACAGTGTGGCACAATATACTGCCCCAGCAGAACCAAATACCACAGTAGAGCACAATATACTGCCCCAGCTGAAGCAAATACCACAATGCAGCACAATATACTGCCCCAGCAGAATTAAATACCACAATGCAGCACAATATACTGCCCCAGCAGAACCAACTACCACAGTGCAGCATAATATACTGCCCCAGCAGAACCAACTACCACAGTGCAATATATCAAATGGAAAGAAAATATCACCAGTCCTATGTGAGACGCTGCGAGTCCGTAATGTGTTGTGGGTATTCAACACTATTAACAGTTTTGAGGACAGGATTCAGACCGCGCGTAGGAATCGAAAGTCCCAAAAAGCAGTTCACTTATCCCTCCAGGAAATGCTGAGGTCTGCAGATATCCTGGATATAGATATCCTGCAACTTGTAAAAGATGTACAATAGTGAAGTTCTGTGAGGTTCCTCACCTCTTAATTGCTCAGTTTATACTCACAAAAGTGGCAGGTTTTACAGGCACATCAAGCTGGAGTTGCAA
The DNA here is from genome assembly GCA_033119425.1 of Bufotes viridis. Lineage (NCBI taxonomy): Eukaryota > Metazoa > Chordata > Amphibia > Anura > Bufonidae > Bufotes > Bufotes viridis. Next base: position 544,139,102 of record CM065589.1, on the reverse strand, counting down.
CTTCAACAGCAAAGGAGTCGTATACGTACTGGAGTGCCCGTGTGGCCTCCAGTATGTGGGACGTACCATCAGACCCCTAAAAACTAGGATCCAGGAACACATAAGAAATATAAGTAAAGGGCTGGAAAGCCATGGAGTTTCTTCACATTATAAAAGGTTTCATCAAAAAAAAACCAAGGGATTGAAATTCATGGGTATAGAACTAGTAAGTGGCCATTGGAGAGGAGGAAGTTTTATAGAAAAAATTAATAAAATAGAAAGTAAGTGGATATATGAACTGAATACACTGCAACCTTGCGGTTTAAATGTGGATTTTGACTTACAAGCTGTTTTGAGATAAAAAATGATTTTATTATATGTGTGTGAATACAGGTCTACAATGATGTGATTTTAATTAGCAGGCACGCCCTGCCCTTGTTCCATGCTTGGGAGGAGGGCAGAAGTTTTTGCTGAACAAACCCAGGTGTGGGACTAATGAGATCAGGTTTAAAAAGAAAGGGGGTGTTTTTCTATGCGAGCCCCTGACGAAGCTCTGGGAGCGAAACCCGGGTTGGGCGAGAGGATTGCAAAACGCTTGTTTTTATGTGATTTTAAAGAAATTGTTTGTAAGTACATTGATATTAAAAAATTTTGAAGTTACCATCGGATCCTCACTATGGTTGGAGAGCTTCTGGTTTGCAGTGTTTGAAAAGAAAGGAAGCCTCATCTGAAGTCGGTGGGTTCCTGAGCGTATACTACACCTTTTATCTGCTACTGTGGGAGTGTGCCCTCGGATCCTGTGAAGGGTTGAAGTTGCAACTCCAGCTTGATGTGCCTGTAAAACCTGCCACTTTTGTGAGTATAAACTGAGCAATTAAGAGGTGAGGAACCTCACAGAACTTCACTATTGTACATCTTTTACAAGTTGCAGGATATCTATATCCAGGATACCACAGTGCAGCACAATATACTGCCCAAGCAGAACCAAATACCACAGTGCAGCACAATATACTGCCCCAGCAGAACCAGATACCACAGCGCAGCACAATATACTGCCCCAGCAGAACCAAATACCACAGTGCAGCACAATATACTGCTCAGCAGAACCAGATACCACAGTGCAGCACAATATACTGCTGCCCTCACCACAGCAATCAACTGTCCTGTATCTCTGAGGACCGTATTACAGTTGAGCTCAGGAGTAGAGATGAGCGAACATTTAAAAAAAGTCCGTTGTTCGGGGTTCGGGTGGTGGTTAATTGCGCATCCCGTTATGGATTCCACAATAGCGCATATGGAATCCATAAGGGGCGGCTGCCACCAACCCGAACTGTAGAACAGCTGAAGGACCTGGCGTGACGTCACTGTCATGTGATCAGTGCAGGGGGCGTGGCTCAGCACGGGATCAAATCCCGTTCTGAGCCAGGCCCCCTGCACTGATCACATGGGGGGAAAAAAGGAGACTGACCATGGGGAAAAAAAAGGAGACTGACCATGGGGAAAAAAAAGGAGACTGACCATGGGGAAAAAAAAGGAGACTGACCATGGGGAAAAAAAAGGAGACTGACCATGGGGCAAAGTGAATGACAAGGGGGCAAAGTGAATGACAAGGGGGCAAAGTGAATGACAAGGGGCAAAGTGAATGACAAGGGGGCAAAGTGAATGACAAGGGGGCAAAGTGAATGACAAGGGGGCAAAGTGAATGACAGGGGGCAAAGTGAATGACAAGGGGCAAAGTGAATGACAAGGGGGCAAAGTGAATGACAAGGGGGCAAAGTGAATGACAAGGGGCAAAGTGAATGACAAGGGGGCAAAGTGAATGACAAGGGGCAAAGTGAATGACAAGGGGCAAAGTGAATGACAAGGGGGCAAAGTGAATGACAAGGGGGCAAAGTGAATGACAAGGGGGCAAAGTGAATGACAAGGGGAAAGTGAATGACAAGGGGGAAAGTGAATGACAAGGGGAAAGTGAATGACAAGGGGGAAAGTGAATGACAAGGGGAAAGTGAATGACAAGGGGAAAGTGAATGACAAGGGGGAAAGTGAATGACAAGGGGGAAAGTGAATGACAAGGGGGAAAGTGAATGACAAGGGGGAAAGTGAATGACAAGGGGGAAAGTGAATGACAAGGGGGGAAAGTGAATGACAAGGGGGGAAAGTGAATGACAAGGGGGGAAAAGAGCTGGGCGTGATGCGGGGACTGCAGAGGCTGAGCACCACCTGGGGGTTGTAGTGCTCAGTAAAATGTCATGGTGCCCGCTGTGTTTGTGCCCTCCGGACACCTCTGCCCTCCCCTCCGGACACCTCTGCCCTCCCCTCCGGACCCTGTAATCCTGTGACCTATGTGGTCAATGGGAGGCACTGATAAAGCAGGCACAATTCCTTGTAGGGCCAGCTCAACTGAATGCAATGATAGCTTTCGCTTCATTCTGGACAAAAAGTATTGTTAATCCATATGCAAATTGGCAGTTAAGTGCACTGAGGGCAAGTCCAAACCACTCTGTGCACCCTTGCTCCTCCCGCTTCCTCTGCCAGCCTCTCCCAATACTTCTTGATTGACAGGGCTGGGAGAGATGACTACACAAGAACCTGGGCCTGTCACTGAAGGAGAGGGGAGGGCAGAGGAAGCAGAAAGAGCAAGGGTGCACCGAATAGCCTGGGTCCGCCCTTCGGACACTTAACTGCTCATCTGCATATAAATTAAAAGTACTGAAATGAAAGCAATGGATCACTAAGTGAAAAGCATCATCACATTCATCTGAGCTAGTCCTGCAAGGCATAGGGGCACTTTTATTAAGATGGGCGTTTTAGATGCCACTATAACTGGGGGTGAAGCCGCCAGAGTTATGAAGGAGCGCAGGCTTGTACATAACTTCAGCGGATCCACCGCCGCTTCTAAATGTAACACAGCTTCCTAGAGGTCTTACATTTAGACCATTTTCTACACCGAAAACAATGGTAAAGGAGATAGACCTGCCGGCCGTTGCCCTTCCCCGCCCACTTATTCAGACCTGGCGTGAGCGGGGAGAAGTCACAGATTGAGGCACAAAAAATCTTTGCACCGCAATCGGCGCCACAAAGAAGCCTAATTTAGGTGTATTTCTGTTCAATAAATGACCCCCATAGTGCCTGGTTTATTAGAGCATTTCCTGATGACAAATTCACTTTTAAGGATCTATGCTTGGGACGAAATTTAAAATGAAAGCTATCCAATACTTGCATAAATCTTAGTGCTTGTAAAAATGATGCATTTTTGCTGGTAACTGAAATCACATATTAATCTCTTTTGACATGGCCAAAGCAGGGAAAAGATAAGAGGCCATGTAATAAATTGGGGCAGAACAGAAAAGATAGTTCTAAAAGCAGAACAGTTCCTCACAGCAACCAAGAGACCACTTCTTAGAAAACGATGAGAATATGATAATAGTTGCAAGGCCAGTTGTTATGAGGAATTCGTTATTAGAAATCTTCTCACAGAACTAATAAAATCAATAATATAATGGGTGGCATCAGAAGGGGCATAGATGCCCGTGATGAGAACATAGTCCTACCACTTTACAAATCACTAGTCAGACCACACATGGAGTACTGTGTACAGTTCTGGGCTCCTGTGAACAAGGCAGACATAGCAGAGCTGGAGAGGGTTCAGAGGAGGGCAACTAAAGTAATAACTGGAATGGGGCAACTACAGTACCCTGAAAGGCTATCAAAATTAGGGTTATTCACTTTACAAAAAAGACAACTGAGGGGAGATCTAATAACTATGTATAAATATATCAGGGGTCAGTACAGAGATCTCTCCCATCATCTATTTATCCCCAGGACTGTGACTGTGACGAGGGGACATCCTCTGCGTCTGGAGGAAAGAAGGTTTGTACACATAGAACATAGAAGAGGATTCTTCACGGTAAGAGCAGTGAGACTATGGAACTCTCTGCCCGAGGAGGTGATGATAGTGAGTACAATAAAGGAATTCAAGAGGGGCCTGGATGTATTTCTGGAGTGTAATAATATTACCAGGGCTGTGGAGTCGGAGTCGGAGTCGAGGAGTCGGAGTCAATTTTGGGTACCTGGAGTCGGAGTCGGCAAAAATGGACCGACCAAGGGGGAAAGTGGAATGACAAGGGGGAAAAGAGCTGGGCGTGATGCGGGGACTGCAGAGGCTGAGCACCACCTGGGGTTGTAGTGCTCAGTAAAATGTCATGGTGCCCGCTGTGTTTGTGCCCTCCGGACACCTCTGCCCTCCTCTCGGACACCTCTGCCCTCCCTCCGGACCCTGTAATCCTGTGACCTATGTGGTCAATGGGAGTCACTGATAAAGCAGGCACAATTCCTTGTAGGGACAGCTCAACTGAATGCAATGATAGCTTTCGCTTCATTCTGGACAAAAGTATTGTTAATCCATATGAAATTTGCAGTTAAGTGCACTGAGGGCAAGTCCAAACCACTCTGTGCACCCTTGCTCCTCCCGCTTCCTCTGCCAGCCTCTCCCAATACTTCTTGATTGACAGGGCTGGGAGAGATGACTACACAAGAACCTGGGCCTGTCACTGAAGGAGAGGGGAGGGCAGAGGAAGCAGAAAGAGCAAGGGTGCACCGAATAGCCTGGGTCCGCCCTTCGGACACTTAACTGCTCATCTGCATATAAATTAAAAGTACTGAAATGAAAGCAATGGATCACTAAGTGAAAAGCATCATCACATTCATCTGAGCTAGTCCTGCAAGACATAGGGGCACTTTTATTAAGACGAGCGTTTTAGATGCCAATCTTAATAAGCACTATACCTGGCGGTGGATCCGCCAGAGTTACGAAGGAGCGCAGGCTTGTACATAACTTCAGCGGATCCACCGCCGCTTCTAAATGTAACACAGCTTCCTAGCGGTCTTACATTTAGACCATTTTCTACACCGAAAACCTTCCCCGCCCACTTATTCCGACCTGGCGTGAGCGGGGAGAAGTCACAGATTGAGGCACAAAAATCTTTGCACCGCAATCGGCGCCACAAAGAAGCCTAATTTAGGTGTATTTCTGTTCAATAAATGACCCCCATAGTGCCTGGTTTATTAGAGCATTTCCTGATGACAAATTCACTTTTAAGGATCTATGCTTGGGACGAAATTTAAAATGAAAGCTATCCAATACTTGCATAAATCTTAGTGCTTGTAAAAATGATGCATTTTTGCTGGTAACTGAAATCACATATTAATCTCTTTTGACATGGCCAAAGCAGGGAAAAGATAAGAGGCCATGTAATAAATTGGGGCAGAAAAGAAAAGATAGTTCTAAAAGCAGAACAGTTCCTCGCAGCAACCAAGAGACCACTTCTTAGAAAACGATGAGAATATGATAATAGTTGCAAGGCCGGTTGTTATGAGGAACTCTTTTACTGCATTCGTTATTAGAAATCTTCTCACAGAACTAATAAAATCAATAAGATAATGGGTTGCATCAGAAGGGGCATAGATGCCCGTGATGAGAACATAGTCCTACCACTTTACAAATCACTAGTCAGACCACACATGGAGTACAGTGTACAGTTCTGGGCTCCTGTGAACAAGGCAGACATAGCAGAGCTAGAGAGGGTTCAGAGGAGGGCAACTAAAGTAATAACTGGAATGGGGCAACTACAGTACCCTGAAAAGTTATCAAAATTAGGGTTATTCACTTTAGAAAAAAGACGACTGAGGGGAGATCTAATAACTATGTATAAATATATCAGGGGTCAGTACAGAGATCTGTCCCATCATCTATTTATCCCCAGGACTGTGACTGTGACGAGGGGACATCCTCTGCGTCTGGAGGAAAGAAGGTTTGTACACAAACATAGAAGAGGATTCTTTACGGTAAGAGCAGTGAGACTATGGAACTCTCTGCCTGAGAAGGTGGTGATGGTAAGTACAATAAAGGAATTCAAGAGGGGCCTGGATGTATTTCTGGAGTGTAATAATATTACCAGGGCTGTGGAGTCGGAGTCGGAGTCGAGGAGTCGGAGTCAATTTTGGGTACCTGGAGTCGGAGTCGGCAAAAAATGGACCGACTCCGACTCCTACTAGATTTAAATTGGAATTAAAAAAAATTGGAATAAAAAAAAAGCAAGTTTAAATGTCCCAATTCAGATAAAGTTATAATTAATTACTTCTCTACTGTAAGAATAAAGGCCAATGCATGCGGTGCGTCACGTTACCGCTAAACAAAGACGTTAAGTGACAGTGAAGAAGCATGCTTTTCATATGCTTTACTATGCAGTTAAAGGGACACTGACAGGCTGATTTACCGGCTAAAGATATATCTGCTGGTATTCATCAGAGGATTAGGAATACAACTAGACGACTGTTACCCCAGTTGAGGTTTACTTGTGTTTAAAAACGTTTTAATCAATATGCAAATTCTCTACCTTTGTGCCCAAGGGGCAGGCGCACATGTAGAGTACTGGCAGCACTAGACAGGACTAGGTAGCGAGGAGGAAGAGAGAAAGCTGGCACAGCCTCAGCATAGCCAGACGAGGCTGCTGCCAGCACTCTACACGTGCGCCTGCGCAGGAATTCAGCGTTCGGCTAGCCTGAAAAAAAGGCCAGTGCAGTGAATAATAACTGAGGGAACAGCGCTGGGAAGCTGTACTCGGGCGCGGCTGGGCACAAAGCCGCAGGAGACGCTGCCCCATTGGGCACAAAGATAGTGAATTTGCATACAGATTAAAATGCTTTTTAAACACAAGTACAGCTTAACTGGGGGTAACATTAGTATAGTTTTATTCCTAATTCTCTGATGAATACCAGTATATATATATCTTTAGCTGGAAAATCAGCCTGTCAGTGTCCCTTTAAGGAGCGGCAATACTTACACTTTCCATTGTCTTGTGGTCTGCTGTTACAGGGAACCCATGGTTATCCTCGCCTCTCACTGATAACTGATTAAGGACTGGAGACACTTGTATAAGTGAAGGGAATGGATAGTCAATAGTTCAAGACTGAAGCTGTAAACCATTTGAAAAACTGCTATCATTCAGCTAAGGCTATAAAACATGTAAACTCAGATTGTTAGCTTAAATTTTAAACATGACTATGGGATTCTACTAGGAAAATCATGTTTTAAAATAAATGCCCCTTCCCCTGCCCCTTCCTGGATCCTCCCACTGCTCTATCTTCAGCAAAAGATCAGCACACAAAGGAGAAGGCAGCAGCTTCTGCTCAACTACCTCTCTGTGCTAGAGGAGATTAGAAGAACTTGGTGGAACAGCTTCGTATTTGCATATTAAATACAGAGGAGTCGGAGTCGGAGGTTTCAAAATTTGAGGAGTCGGAGTCGGAGTCGGACAATTTATCTACCGACTCCACAGCCCTGAATATTACAGGCTATAGCTACTAGAGAGGGGTCGTTGATCCAGGGAGTTATTCTGATTGGAGTCGGGAAGGAATTTTTTCCCCTAAATTAGAAATATTGGCTCCTACCTCATGGGGGGTGGGGGTAAGATTTTGCCTTCCTCTGGATCAACTTTGTGGGATAACAGGCCAAACTGGATGGACGGATGTCTTTTTCAGCCTTACAACATATGTTACTATGACAGGCACATAAAAATTGTAGGTCGCATCCCTGTATCATACCTTCTCACGTTTGGACTCGCCCACCATCACGGCCCATGATGAGGTAGTTGGTCTTCTTGCTGATATTTCCAGTTACTTTGCCCCCATAGCGCTCTACCAATGACTTGGCCTCATCTCGCTCTATGGACTCCAGGACCCCAGTTATGACAAACGTCAGACCCTCCAAGCAGTTATCTGCCCCCTGACAAGAAATCAGAAATTTCACGAGAATTACAGACATGTGACCGTGAATTCAGGAATGTGTTATAAAAATGACATAACTGCTGGCTAACACATACTAGCACAGAGTGCTGGCTCCCCGCTCCTTCTCTCTCCGGCCTTGGCTGCTCCGCTGTACTCCCAGGGTATAAACTTTCATTGTGATCTGCTCACCTGTCAGTCATGTCAACTAGTCACATGACACAAGGGGAACAGGTCACTGCTGCGACCAGCGATTGGCTGCAGCGGCATCAAACTGGAAGCGTACATCTTGGGAGCATAGCATAGCAGCCAAGAGCGGGGAGCCAGCACTGGGAAGCAGGTAAGTATGCTTCTCATCACAGGTCTGCCCAAGGGAAGGAAGGTGTGCCAATCCCCCTTCCCCCAGAGGTGCACGACCCCTCTAATAGGAAAACCTTGTCAAATGCCAATGTGTCTTACTTACCTGGGGAATCTCCTTGGAACCAAGAGCTTTTGGGCCTTCTCGATTCAGGAAATTCCTATATGCAGTATAGTTCCCACGCTTCTTCTCAGAGTCCTCAGGACTGGACTGTGGAGCAATGAAAACATTAATTTAAGAAAACGATAAGAGCTCATTCAGAAGAGCGGTGGTCATGTGCTGGGCGCTGTCCAAGAGTAGAACAGGCAGCACACGGACTGAACGATGACGCATTATAGCCAATGGACCAATTCACATGTCCGACTTTCCACAAGGACCACTGCTGCGTGCAGAGAAAGCTCCAGCAAACGCTACTTTGGTTTGATTTTCATGCAAGACTTGTCCATTCAGATGAATGGTCTGCAAGAAATAAGGACAGCACACGAACGCCACCCGGGGCCAATCCACTGGAAAGGAAAAATTGTCTGTGTTTTGCAGCAGGAACACGGATCAGTTTTACATTGCTCATCAGAATCCAGACTAAGGGTACTTTCAGACTAGCGTTATTCTTCCTCGGGGCTCAATACCGGAAAAAAAACGCTTCCTTTATATCCTAATGCATTCTGAATGGAGAGAATCCGTTCAGGATGCATCAGGATGTCTTCAGTTCAGTCACTGAACAACGTTTTGGCCGGAGATAATACAGCAGCATGCTGCGGTACTATCTCTGTCCAAAATTCTGGAACACATGCCGGAATGCCGGATCCGACATTAATTTCCACTGCAATGCCGGATCCGGCATTCCGGTCTTCGCATGCGCAGACCTTTAAAAATGTGAGAAAAATAAATAACGGATCCGTTTTGCCGGATGACACCGGAAAAAACGGATCCGGTATTGCAATGCATTTTTCTGACTGATCAGGCGTTTTTAAAATATATTCTGGACTCAAGACATCTACTTCATAACCAAGAGCACATCGGCCAGTATAAACACGACAGAGGGCGACACAATCATCACCAAGATTCATTTCTTTCTGGAATGCTTTCATCTTCTTCGAGTAAAGTTTACTGACGCACACGGACATCCTGTAATACGGCCGTGTTCTGTATGTTCTTGTATTGATTCAGCAACTCATCTGTTTCCTTAGAAACACAAAATCCATTTATTGGCTCAACCTTTGGATGAACCTTGAAGGGAATCTGTCATCACGATTTTGGGCTATTATGTGCTGTAGCGCTCCAGATAGAGAGTCCAGACTGCAATTTTTATTTTCCTACTGCCCCCCTGCCAGGACTGCTCTGCATGCGCTCAGGAGGCTTCTCCGTTATTTTTAGCACAGCACAACAGTCCAGACTATTTTCAGTGCAGCTTTGTGTGCTGACAGCAAGGGAATGGGGGTCAGTAGGAAATAAAAACGGCAATCTGCCGTACTACTCATATATTACTGTACATAATAACCCAGAATTGTGTCAACAGATTCCCTTTAACTTACTGTACCGCAGTGCCTCATCTACTGCAGTGAATATATATATATATATATATATATATATATATATATATATATATATATACACACACACACATACATATATATACACACATACATATACGTGTACACACACCCACACACCACATACACTCTGATAGCCAGGACCATGAGGCGAACGCATGGGCTTTTTCCTTTTTCTATAATGTGCAAGCACGACCACCACTGATGGATTGCAGGGTAGTAGTAACCATTGCAACGAGCAGTGTATAATGTGATGGAAATATGAGTCAAGCCAGCAAAGGAGGCAATATGGACCATGACAATCAGGGGTGCACCACCAATGAGGTCAGGTGAGGCGATCGCCTCAGGCAGCACCAGGTAGGGGCAAGAGGGGGGCAGCGGAAGGGCCGTGGACAATGAGCGCTTTCATTGTGGTAAAGGGGTTAGGTTAAAAAATTGTCATTGGGGAGCGAAGGGGGGAGAGCCCTTTTTAGTTTTCACCCCAGGTAGCAGAAAGGCTAGGAGCACCCCTGGACACAATACATTAGTATGTGCCTTGTATTAACGTTCTCTACATGATAAATGTCATTGCCCTTTAAGTGGAAACTGAGGACCATATAGTGGCAGTAAATCAGAGCCAAGGTCACAGCCTTCGGTGACGTCATACCTCTGATTTCTGAGAGGTTTTCACAGGTGTCACCTCTTCCTTCTTTGGAGATATAACCTTGGTTTTAGTAATCGGGCTCGATATCTCCACCTCCTTTCGCTGAGCTTCATCCTTCTTTTTCAGTAGAGCTAGCTTGGAGCTGCTCTTGACCGGAGAAGACTTTTCTTTGGCTGAAGATGAACTTTCAGACTGTGCACGTGAAGCCTTTTTGGTCTCCTCTTTTATATCCTTTTCCTTCTTAACCACTGTTGATGCAGCTGACTGGCTCATTGTCCTGGCTAAAGAGTAGAAAGGCATTAAAAGGGTTATCCCATGATTAAAGTAAAAAGTTTAAATCAGACCTCATATAGTACATGAGAGTTTCTTTCTAACAAAGCTAGAACCAGCCCTGTACCTCACATGGACCCAGAGATCCCCATTCATTGCTCTGCTAGATTTATTTCAGGCTGGCTGCTCACGGTGTGCGTCCTTACTTGTGGTCATGTCATTTCTGCTGCACCTCTCTCCCCATCACTGCTCGGGGGGGGGGTGTCCTTTCTGCTGCAGCTCTTTACCTGTACCTGTCACAGCTTCAAACAATAGCTACAGCTGGTGACAGTTGAAGGATGGAACTGAGCATGTATGAGCACCTCAGAGAGGAGGACAATGTGATGAGGAAAAGAACAAACAGCAGGTGGCGCTATGCAGACACATTTTATCGAATAGCTCACTGGCTATACTACATTTTTAATGCAACAAAGTTACAGCGCCGTAATCTGGCGATGCGCGAGCTAGCAAATTGCGCAGTTCGTTCCCTGAGGCTGATGCCAGCAAAGGGAACTAACACTTTGCTGGCATTGCGCATGCACTAGCTCATCGCGAGATTACGGCGCTGAAACTTTGTGGACATCATTTTTTAAACGGACTAAAACCACACAGAGCTATGGGACAGGTATATTGCGGACCTGCTAGCGGAGATCTATCCGTGCATGTCCGCAGCTCTATAGGGTAAAACTAGGTGACAGATTCCCTTTAAAAATTCTAAAAAACAAAAACACAAACAAAAACCAATAAATTATGTGTATAAAACAAATATAAAAAGAAACCTGCATGATTCATGAAAAACACCAAACCACATCAAGCCCTACAAATAAATAGTATAGCTGTCAACCCAACGTGTGCGAAAAATGGCTACGAGATATCTGGACCTGTTAAAAAATATTTCCCCCCAGGTCCCCAGTGACATGTCTGCAGACTGCTCCAATGATTTTGCATGTAGCTGTCTGCTCATATTTGGTACCTGAAGGTTTCTCAGCCTTTGGGCTTTTTTTCAAAGCTGGAGAGGTCTGCTTCTTTTCACCATTTCTATGTGCCTAAAGAAATCATAAAAAAAATAGTCACTCGAGATTAAAAAGGACCTGCAACCTGTTTTAGTAAATAATTCTGGAACATTTCTTCTGATGACGGTTCGTTTTCCTTTGTTATTCCTTCTAGAAGTTTACGAATAAAGGTCCAGATGAGTGTTACCTGTTGGGGCCCCTGCAGTCTGACATTATCCAATCAGTGGTGCTGGTGTAAGACTGTGCAGGGACACCCCACTTAGTAAAACCAAGTTGTACTTTTATTCAAATATTTTGAGTAGAAATAATAGAAGAACAGCACAACATAATTCATGAGAGTAGATGCTCCAGGATTGTAATTACATGGGGAATGCAAGTAGTTACTAAAACATGTCAGGAGAGGTGACAGGTCTATTTTAACATGTGTCTTGATTTAGAATTTAATCTGATCAACTAATATGGAAAATATGAAATCTCAATATAAAAATGGAAACTATAGTATATAATGATGGCCGGCATACACCAGATGGTTTACTCCAGCCATCACAGGGAACTTAGAGAAACAACCCTAGAACGTAAAAGGCATCTGTCAGCAGACAAGGACCTATGAAACTGTCTGATCTTTTACATGTGCAAATCTGCTGACAGATGCATTTTAAAGTGATATTCCAGTTTTTTGGTATTGATGAGGATAGTTCATCAACGTGTTCGATCAGTGGGGGGTCCAACATCTGGCACCATTACTAATCAGCTGTACTGGGCAGCGGCTGGTGCCAGAAACTAAACCATGGACGAAGCCGGAAGCAGAAGACTGTCCACTGTGTAGTGCTGGGTCACTCAGCTCCGCTTCCATTTAAATGAATGGGGCTGAGCTACAGTACACCAGCATGGACATTACACAGTGGACGGTCTTCTGCTTCCATTAGCTGCTGAAAACATCTGACCGATGGGGGTGCCAGGTGTTCAATAAGAGAAAGCTGGAACACCCCTTTAACAGTAAAAAATAAAATAAAAAAATTAATTAATAGAATTAATAGCAGAAATGACCAACTGGTGCGATCATAAAATTGTTAGCACAAAGTTTTTTGTTTTTTTTACTGATTTCAGTAGACCAGCAATGTCCAAGTGGTGGTACTAATATACCCGACGTGCAGGCTATAAAAAAATTAATATGCACATAACTATTCGTAAAGGCTATATACACCTTTTGGGGCATATTTTTTTTTTTTTAAATGACCGCATTGTACTCACTTATAAAAATATGGAGTCCTTTTTCTGTACACGGCTGAAATGCTCTAATAGCAGGATCTGCATCTTCACTCTGCTCCGTCAGCCAGCTCACCTGATGGCTCCTTATCTCTGCTCTCTGACATTCTAAACACTCATTATAGCTCAGTTCTTATCAAACTGATAAGAATGCGGGTTAAATAAGTGTTTATGACCTCTTAGTAATTTAGACATAAGGGTCATTAGATGACTGGCACAAAGTGAAAGAAAAAAGTACGATTCGCACAGCTAGACGAAGAGTTAACCCTTTGTGACAGAACGGCTCAATATTTTTAACAAAGACCAATTGAAAAAAAGATTTTTAGCCCAAAATGAGTAAAATGCAATCATAAAATTCTTTGCCTCCATAGGTGTACATAGCCTTTAACCACTTCAGCCCCCCTAGCTTAAACACCCTTAATGACCAGGCCACTTTTTACAATTCTGCACTACACTACTTTCACCGTTTATTGTTCCGTCATGCAACTTACCACCCAAATGAATTTTACCTCCTTTTCTTCTCACTAATAGAGCTTTCATTTGGTGGTATTTCATTGTTGCTGACATTTTTACTTTTTTTGCCATTAATACAAATTTAACGATATTTTTGCAAAAAAATGACATTTTTCACTTTCTGTTGTAAAATTTTTCAAAAAAAACTACATTTCTATATAAATTTTTCTCTAAATTTATTGTTCTACATGTCTTTGATAAAAAAAGTCCAATAAGTGTATATTTATTGGTTTGGGTAAAGTTATAGCGTTTACAAACTATGGTGCAAAAAGTGAATTTCTGCATTTTGAAGCAGCTCTGACTTTCTGAGCGCCTGTCATGTTTCTTCAGGTGCTAGAATGTCAGGAAAGTATAAATACCCCCAAATCACACCATTTTAGAAAGAAGACACCCCAAAGTATTCACGGAGGGGCATGGTGAGTTCATGTATCATTTCATTTTTTCACAAGTTAGCGGAAAATGACACTTTCTGAGAAAAAAAAAAAAAAAAGTTTCAATTTCTGCTAACTTCTGGCAAAAAAAAAGAAATCTCAGACGGACTCACTATGCCCCTCAGTGAATACCTTGGGGTGTCTACTTTCCGAAAAGGGGTCATTTGTGGGGTGTGTTTACTGTTCTGGCATTTTGGGCGGGGCTAATTGTGAGCCGCCATGTAAAACCTAAAGGTACTCGTTGGAATTTGGGCCTTTGCGCACCCAGGCTGCAAAAAGTGTCACTTATGTGGTATCGCCGTACTCAGGAGAAGTAGGGCAATGTGTTTTAGGGTGTATTTTTACATATACCCATGTTGGGTGAGAAATATCTCTGTAAACTGACAACTTTGTATAAAATTTTTTAAAAGTTGTCGTTTACAGAGATATTTTTCACACACAGTATAGGTATATATAAAAATACACCCCAAAGCTACATTGCCCTACTTCTCCTGAGTACGGCGATACCACATGTGTGACACTTTTGCAGCCTGGTGCAAAGGGCCCTAAAACCAATGAGTACCTTTAGGATTTCATAGGGCATTTTTACGCATTTGGATTCCAGACTTCTTCTCACGCTTTAGGGGCCCCTAAAATGCCAGGACAGTATAAATACCCCACATGTGACCTCATTTTAGAAAGAAGACACCCCAAGGTATTCCGTGAGGGGTATGGTGAGTTCATGTAAAATTTTATTTTTGTCACAAGTTAGTGGAATATGAGACTTTGTAAAAAACAAAATAAAAATAAAAATATATCAATTTCCGCTAACTTATGCCAAAAAATAAAAATCTCAGATGGACTCACCATGCCCCTCACGAATACCTTGGGGTGTCTTCTTTCCAAAATGGGGTCACATGTGGGGTATTTATACTCACCTGGCATTTTAGGGGCCCCTAAGCGTGAGAATCCAAATGCGTAAAATGGCCTGTGAAATCCTAAAGGTACTCATTGGTTTTAGGCCTTTGCGCATCTTGGCTGCAAAAAGTGTCACTCATGTGGTATCGCCGTACTCAGGAGAAGTAGGGCAATGTGTTTTGGGTGTATTTTTACATATACCCATGCTGCGTTGAGAAATATTGCTGTAAACGACAACTTTTTACATTTTTTATTCAAAGTTGTCAATTTACAGAGATATTTCTCACACAAAGTATGGGTATATGTAAAAATACACCCCAAAACACATTGCCCTACTTCTCCTGAGTACGGCGATACCACATGAGTGACACTTTTTGCAGCCAAGATGCGCAAAGGGGCCCTAAAACCAATGAGTACCTTTAGATTGCAGGGCATTTTTACGCATTTTTCCTTTCTCACGCTTTAGGGGCCCCTAAAATGCCAGGGCAGTATAAATACCCCACATGTGACCTCATTTTAGAAAGAAGACACCCCAAGGTATTCTGTGAGGGGTATGGTGAGTTCATGTAAGATTTTATTTTTGTCACAAGTTAGCGGAAATGAGATTTTGTAAAAGCAATATTAAACATAAAGTATACCAATTTCTGCTAACTTATGCCAAAAAGTAAAATTTTCATGGACTCACTATGCCCCTCAGCGAATACCTTGGGGTGTCTTCTTTCCAAAATGGGGTCACATGTGGGGTGTTTGTACTGTTCTGGCATTTTAGGGCGGAGACTCAAATGCGTGAGAATGGCCATGTGAAATCCTAAAGGTACTCATTGGATTTGGGCCCCTTTGCGCATCTAGGCTGCAAAAAGTGTCACTCATGTGGTATCGCCGTACTCAGGAGAAGTAGGGCATGTGTTTAGGGTGTATTTTACATATACCCATGCTGGGTGAGAGAAATATCTGCTGTAAATCGACAACTTTGAATACAAATTTTTATTCAAAGTTGTCAATTTACAGTGATATTTCTCACACAAAGTATGGGTATATGTAAAAATACACCCCAAAACACATTGCCCTACTTCTCCTGAGTACGGCGATACCACATGAGTGACACTTTTGCAGCCAAGATGCGCAAAGGGGCCCTAAAACCAATGAGTACCTTTAGGAGGGCATTTTTACGCATTTTTCTTCTCACGCTTTAGGGCCCCTAAAATGCCAGGGCAGTATAAATACCCCACATGTGACCCCATTTTGGAAAGAAGACACCCCAAGGTATTCTGTGAGGGGCATGGCGAGTTCATAGAAGATTTTTTTGGCACAAGTTAGCGGAAATTGATTTTTTATTGTTTTTCTCATAAAGTCTACCTTTCTGCTAACTTTTGACAAAAAGTAAAATTTTCATGGACTCACTATGCCCCTCAGCGAATACCTTGGGTGTCTTCTTTCCAAAATGGGGTCATTTGTGGGGTGTTTGTACTGTTCTGGCATTTTGGGCGGCTAAATTGTGAGCAGCCATGTAAATCCTAAAGGTACTCGTTGAATTTGGGCCCCTTTGTGCACTCAGGCTGTAAAAGTAACACCATGTGGTATCGCCGTACTCAGGAGAAGTAGGCAGTGTTTGGGTGTATTTTACATATACCCATGCTGGGTGAGAGAAATATCTCTGTAAATTGACAACTTTGAATAAAAAAATTTAAAAAGTTGTCGCTTACAGTGATATTTCTACACACAGTATGGGTATATGTAAAAATACACCCCAAAACACATTGCCCTACTTCTCCTGAGTTCGGCGATACCACATGTGTGCCACTTTTTTGCAGCCAAGATGCGCAAAGGGGCCCTAAAACCAATGAGTACCTTTAGGATTTCACAGGCCATTTTTACGCATTTGGATTCTCACACTTTAGGACCCCTAAAATGCCAGGGCAGTATAAATACCCCACATGTGACCCCATTGTGGAAAGAAGACACCCTAAGGTATTCCGTGAGGGGTATGGCGAGTTCACAGAAAAAAAAATTTGGCACAAGTTAGCGGAAATTGATTTTTTTTTTTTTTTTTACAGTCTCATATTCCACTAACTTGTGACAAAAATAATATTTTACATGAACTCCCCATACCCCTCACGGAATACCTTGGGGAGTCTTCTTTCTAAAATGGGGTCACATGTGGGGTATTTATACTGCCCTGGCATTTGAGGGTCTCCGCAATCATTACACGTATGGCCAGCATTAGGAGTTTCTGCGATTCTCCGTATATTGAGCATACGGGTAATGAGATTTTTTCCCGCTCAGCCTCTGGGCTGAAAAGAAAAATGAACGGCACAGATTTTTTCATTCGCATCAATCAATGTGGATGAAAAATCTCTGCCAAAAATGTGCAAAAACAAAACGGCACAGATTTTTTCATTCGCATCGATCAATGTGGATGAATAAATCTCTGCCAAAAATGTGCAAAAAAAGTAGTAAGGCCCCATTCACACGTCCGCAAAAATTCTGCGGAATAGATGCCGACCCATTCAGTGTGAATGGGGCTGGCGGTGATGCGGAGAGCACACTATGCGCCGCCGCATCAGCATTTGCGGAGCTGCGGCCGCAAACTTCCGGGTTTCGGCCCCCAAGCATCCGGCCGCAGCTCCGCAAAAGATAGAGCATGTCCTATTCTTGTCCGCAACTGCGGACAAGAAAAGGCATTTTCTATATAGTTCTGGCAATGTGCGGATCCGCAAAATGCGGAAAGCACATTGTTGGTGTCCGTGTTTTGTGGATCCGTGATCCATGGATCCGCAAAACACATACGGACGTCTGAATGAGTCTTACAGGGGGTAATTAGTGTCAGGGGGTGACAGGGGGTGACATGGGGTGATCGGGGTTAATCAGGGGTTAATCAGTAACGGGGTGGGGGTGGGGTGGATGGGTGGGGGGTCTGTGTGGTGTTTTGGTGCACTTACAAAGCTTTGGTGGTCCCAAGCAAAAGGGACCACCAAAGGAACGATCAGCAAGCATATCAGACGCTGTTAACAAAACAGCGTCTGATATGCCATTTTTGACTTCTACAGCCTGCCAGCGCACGATCAGCGCTGGCAGGCTGTAGCTTACCTTCTCCCCGACGTGATCCTGTGAACGCGCGCACGCGCGCTGCGTTCACAGGAAATCTCGCCTCTCGCGAGATGACGCGCGGGCGCGTCAACGAGGAACAGACCGACCGCCCGCAGGACGCAATCCTGCGTGAGGCGGTCGGCAAGAAGTTAAAGTTAAAACAGGGCAAAATAAATTTTGGTCATAGGCATAAAATAGATGCCAGGAAAAAGATCTTTCAGGGCACTGATGAAATGTCCAAGTCTCCAAATGACAAAGGAGGTACATTTTCTGGTTTTTACATGGTTAAATAGAAATGGACAGGAAAAATCCAACCTGATCCATTATCCCTGAAGGGCAGTAAAACGGGGTGAGGTACCTTATCTCTAGGCGTATCGTCTATCATGGCCAGTGTTTTTGCGAATTCTTCATCTTCGTGGAGCTGTTTTTCCAACTATGATCAAACAAAAAGGCCAAGTGTTATCCCCTAATCTACACATGGCGTAATATAAAATTGTGACAACCCTTGCTTCCAGTCCAGGCCTAGATGGTGTTCACGACTGATAGATAAGCGAAGGAAATAACGGATGTCTGATTAAAACAAGGAGATATCGCTTTGTACAGTGGGTTGGATGCACCCAAAGATGCACTTTTTGATGAAGATGTGCCATGCAATGCAAATTATAAAAATGTGCCTACAGCAATGGCACTCCTAAGACATTCATTGGGAATCCTGCCCTATAGTGATGACCTGCTGCTACTACATCTTAGAACAGTGGTGGCGAACCTATGGCACGGGTGACAGAGGTGGTACTCAAAGCCCTCTCTGTGGGCACCCACACCCTGGTGTACCAATATGCCGTAGACTTCTCCTGCCCTTCATCACTATGAACGGCACAGGCAGCACAGTATGTACAGCACAGGCAGCGCAGGGCGCACTATGAACGGCACAGGCAGCGCAGGGCGCACTATGCACGGCACAGGCAGAGCAGGGCGCACTATGTACAGCGCAAGGCGCACTATGTACGGCACAGGCAGCGCAGGGCGCACAGGAACAGGCAGCGCAGGGTGCACTATGAACAGCACAGGCAGCGCAGGGCGCACTATGTACGGCACAGGCAGCGCATTGAATGTAGGCAGGCTATTATAGCTAAATGATAAAGTACATGGAAAATATCCTATACTGGACTGTAGTATTCGGGTTACATTGCCGTGTTGGCACTTTGCGATAAATAAGTGGGTTTTGGGTTACAGTTTGGGCACTCGGTCTTTAAAAAGGTTCGCCATCACTGCCTTAGAAGGATGCAATTATTTATTATAATGCCACCTATTACAATTCAGAAATACATAACACTTGGCTCAAAGGGCAGCAGACCCTGAAAGCAATTGACGTCACAGATAAGTAGGTGCTCGCTAGGTTTCATCATATGACTCATAAATAAAACTATGTTACCCATTAAAGGCTTAGGCAATGGCTGTCACCATGGGCGTAGCTATAGGGGTGCAAAAGTAGCAGTCGCTACTGGGCCCAAGAGTCTGAGGGGCCCAAAGACCCTTGTGCCGCATAAGAAGACACACAAAGCACTGAGGGAAGGGGGGCCAGGCTTAACTCTTGCACCAGGGCCCCTGACCACAGAGACAGATGTGATAATGTATAGAGACTGCTGGTTCACTTAGACCGTGCCTGAGACCACAGAGACAGACGTGATAATGTATAGAGACAGCTTGGTTATTTCCTAATCAGGTAGATGGGTTGGAAGAAGAAAATGCAAACAAATCTATATAAACGATGCCACAACCATGACCTATCCAATAGCTAGGCTGCCAGATGAAGAATGCCCTAGCTCCGGGCCATCTGCCATCAACATCAATACTGAGAACTCAAAGTCCCTGCGAGATGGAAACGTATTCGTGTTGGCAGCGATTTATCACCTGGAAATGACTAAAAAGACCATAATAAAAGGAGATTAGAAGCAGTTTCCAGTAGGTGCTGTAGTGTTATTCGATAATACCAGGAGACAGGCATGAGATTTAGCCGAAAGCCCCACCAATATAGATGGAAGCTGCAAACAATGACGTGTCTACAGGGGCAGCCTCTGTGCCTCTTGATTTCCCTGAGATATGCGTCACCAGAAGAGTCCAGCAGATATCTCTGTGCAAATATGTGTTCTGTTCTTCACGTTGTACCACAAGCATTTGACAATGCTGGCTACATACAACCATTAATACCAAGCAGAACAGTGGCAAGTGCACGTGACGGCACTAAATGGTTGATGGCTTGGGTTCCAAGCCAAGTTCGGTTTCAAGTTTTAAAGTAGTTTTCACTTTAAAAATCAATTACCGAAGTTATTCAACAAAGTCATGCACGAATAACGCAAATAACTAACTTTGGCTCATTGGAGCCCATACATTCTAATACTGTACGGAGACGAATCTCCGTACAGTATTATGCCGAAGTTTTGAACAAAGCTTCATCAGCAGCTGTGAAATAAAAATAGCTCTTGAATCCACTGCGATTCGATGCAGACGCCCCAATGGTCCCAAGTCTCTGACATTGCCGCTCAGCGATGGGATCCAAGATGGCAGTAACAAGATATGTGACCACAAAAGCCATAACTGTCTGCAGCAGTGAGCGCCTGCACTGTACATACACACAGGTTGTACTCTGGGACAGGAGATCGGATGGAAAATACGTGATCAATCCGTTACACGGGATTTTCGACACGGATTTCACCCTCAGCATTGCTTAAGGGAGAATCCACACGGGAAATTGACATGCTTTGAATTTAAAATGCTTACTACAACCAGCGCGTGAATGAGATTTGCAAAAATTTGACTTTGCTGCTACTGTAATACCTGCGGATTTACTACATTCAAATTCGCAATGGTAATTCTGCTGCCTATGCGATGATTCATGAGAACATAACCTAATTTTATACAACTAATGTAGTTTTTATAATCGTGTCTATATGGACAGAGTCACAAATAGAAACACCATTTCTGGTCTCAGCTTAGGACTATGAAAGTTCCAAAAATGTGGCCACTAAGACGGTCACTAGTCTCTGCCCCACCACAAAGAGTGGCCATAAATTATGACCACATTTTTTGTCACTGATCGGGGGCCGGTCTGCAGGAAACTAGCCCATATTAAGCATTGTAACTATTAGGGCCCCCAGTTGCCTTGTAATCCAGGTGGCTAAACAGGTTTTTAACAGACCCCTACACAGTGTTGTACTCATACTTACCTGCTCCCCTCAGCTCCATTCCGGCTCCCTTCAGTGGACTTCTGGTCCCCATTCTGTAAACTTCTGGATGGAGAGACTAGTTTTAAAAGGTGACTTGTCCCCAAGAAACACATGACCAAACAGTGATGTTCCGCTTGAGGACTTGTCACCACCGAGGCTAGTCATTGGCTGTAGTGTCAGACATGCCCGTCCATCTAAAGCTTCACAGGACGGGGGCTGGAGGACCACTGAAGGGAGATGGGGAAAAGCCCCGTGGAGAAGGGGAGTATTAGTTTTACAACCAGTACAACACTGTGCAAAAAACTGTTAAAAAACTCCCAAAGTTGGACAACCCCTTAAAGGGCACCTGTCAGCAGATTTGTAGCTATGAAACTGGCTGACCTATTACAGCTAAAGACATCTGTGTTGGTCCCATGTTCATATGTGCCCGCTGATGTCTTAATATATGCAAATGAGCCTCTAGGAGCAATGGGGGCGTTGCTGTTACACCTAAAGGCTCAGCTCTCTGCAATTGCCGCATCCTCTGCACTTTGACAGGACGAGACAGTGAAAACATCATTACTGTCTGGTCCTGTCAATCTAAGTGGAGATGGAGCGAATAAGGGATGCTTCTTAAGATTCTGCATTATCAGGGTTTCCAAATTTCCACTCTTCATGTGAACACGGCTAGAAATAAGTTCCCATATCATGTTGTTCTTACAAAACAACTACTCACTGCTTCATCCTCAGCAAGCTGCAGCTCTCTAGCAATAGCTTCATCATCCATCATGGAGTCATCTGTGCTTCTACAAGGCTGTTAGATGGGAAAAAACAAAACAAAAAAACAGTAAAATGCAGTTGACTGGGTTTCTAGATATTGATTACCTATCCTAAGGAGAGGTCATCAATACAAGTTTGGTAAAGGTTCCGGGACCCCACACCACCTCCAATGACCTGTTCTCAGCAACGGCCGGATCTGAAACTAACAGAGGATGGAGCTGGAAAAAACAGCTCCATACACCATGTAGTGGACATGCCTGGGTACTGCAGCTAATTCATTCATTTGATTATTATCTGAGAACAGATTGGTGAGGGTGCTATGTTTTGGACCACCACCAATCTGATATTAATGACCTTTCCTATAGATAAATCATCACATCTAGACAGACAAACCCTTTAAAAATCAAAGTGACTTGTATTCTGTTAAGGGGGTTTGTCCCAAAATGGCAACTAATCACCTATTCCAGGCATGCTCAACCTGCGGCCCTCCAGCTGTTGCAAAACTACAACTCCCATCATTCCCAGACAGCCTACAGCTTTCAGCCTACAGAAGGGCATGGTGGGAGTTGTAGTTTTACAACAGCTGGAGGGCCGCAGGTTGAGCATCCCTGACCTATTCAAAGTATATTGGGTCCAGCAGCCCAAGAACGAGAGTCTCGTATACTCCATTTGAAGGGAGCAGCCATCAAGAATATGCAATGTCGCTCAATTAAAAGTCTATGGGTGTGTCCACAGAAAGGTAATAAGTTGTCATTTAATAGTGTAATTAAAGGGGTTATCCAACTATTTGTAACTGATGACCTATCCTCTGAATAAGTCATTAGCAACTGATTGGTGGGGGTCCTGTGAGTGCCGCTGCCTTCTCACTGCTTCCCATAGGCCAGTGACGTTACGACCACCAATCACGTGGCCTGGGTGCAGCTCAGTCCCATTCCAGTGAATATCCCCAGGCCACGTGACCAATGGTCATGATGTAACCGGCCCTAGGGTAAGCAGCGAGAAGGCCGTGAGGCCTAAAGGGGTGCCGGGCCTTCTAAAACAATCAAAGGAAGGATGGCCAGCACTCGCTCCAATTTGCACGCTGCACGGGGAAGGAGCAACCTCCAACAAAACAGTAGAACAACAAAGCCCAACAGCTGTGTCTTTGCAAATAGGTTTCTTTATTTCATATCCAGGACGCATTTCAGCGTACAAGCCTTTCTCAACAGTTGAGAAAGGCTTGTACGCCGAAACGCGTCCTGGATGTAGGACATATTCTGGATGTGAAATAAAGAAACCTATTTGCGAAGACACAGCTGCTGGGCTTTGTTGTTCTACAGGCCTTCTAAAACAGCTGATCGGCGGGGGTCCCGGGGGTCTGACCCCTACCAATCTAACACTGATGACCTGGTCCAGGGTGTCCGACCTCCACCAATCTAACACTGATGACTTATCCAGAGGATAGGTCATCATTTACAAATAGTTGGACCACCCCTTCAAATAGAATTGACTTACTTCTTCTTTCTTGGTTTCCACAAGCTTCTTGTTAGAACGCTTGACGCTCCCCATTCCAAAGAAATCTTCCACCGATGTACACACCCGCTTTTCTGGCGTTTTAACTTTGGCTGATACACGGGTTTTGTTACTAGTGACCGGAGACTTTGAAGGAGGAGAAACAACAGCTGTTCCATTTTCTTTAGGTTTCTTGGGCCGTTTCAAAACAGCAAAGTCTTCCTCATCTGAAAGGAGAATAATGAAAGAATAATACTTCAGATTATCCTCAGATGGGACGTACTGGACAGAGAGAAATCCTCCCGAGTGACCAGGTAGTTAAACCTGGCCTCATATAACTAAATGTGGCTCAAGTCAGAAGAATTCAGAGCAGAAGACCTGGTATAAATGTGTTTTATGGAAAAACCAGAAATGCATTGAAGGCATCGGGCTGACCATGTTACATATGGATGGCCCAAGTCCACTACAGCAAGAGATGCATGCCTCATAGAGAGGGGACACAATGGTGAGGATTTTCCATGATATATAGGACACAGTTTCCAATGTTTTACCAGTTTCCAATGTTTTACCATTAGAACGTCTTCCTTTTCTCATCGTTGGAGGCACCAGTGTGACATAGGTATTCAGTTGGATTTCTTCTTTCTGAAAATAGTTACGGTACTTCTACCACATGGACTTTGGAGGATTATATAGCTTCAAGGTGCAGAAAATTTAGTGATACAGATACAATGCCAAGTTGGCTATACACGTAACATGTATGTAAGTCTATTTTGGCCAGCCATTTAATCAGGATGAGGGCCTCCAATGGCGGGGAAGAGGACGGTCGGGCTGTTGGATTTTAACACGCCTGAGGAGTCTGGCAGCAGCTTACTCCTCTATCCCTATTCAAAATACATGGGGGGACAGAAGAGAATAGCTGGTGGCCAAAGGAGCATTCAACCATCAGGGATGTGATGAGTATGGCCAGCCTTATCCAGTAATATGACCTTAAACTCCTGCTTTATGTGTTGGGTGACCAAACAAAATGATGTCAACTGAAACCACAGTTTTTGGCAAGACTGCTTGGCCAGCTAATGGGTATAAGGTGATCTGACTTCCCCACCACATGTTAGGCAGGTACGATTTTAATATGCTAACCCTTGGATCTCAAGAAGATCATCATCGTAGAAGTCTGGAGGCAGCTTTCTCCCTACTGGGAACATGTGCATGCTTGGACTAGCCAAGGGTGTCTATGGCAGCTATCTAAAGTGCCTTAATCTTCAATGCTTGCACTGGTTAGCAGAATATACAGCTACCACAAAGAAGAAGCTACATCTGTGCCTGCAGTCCACGGAGACCTCCTGAAATAGCTCTTTAATTATGACCTGGAACAGAAAGCCAGCAAGACCTGATGGGGCTGAAAAACATCCAGAAAATAGAAAGAGTAAACCGCTTAACATCTCATACACTGGAGTGGACCCATTTTCCATGCAATAACATCAATTTTCTATCCAGAGGGGTGAGATTTTTTTTTAAGGAAAGGGGGGGAAGGGGAATGACATAATAATGATAACGTATGAAGTACTATTGTGATCCTTCAATCCAGCGATTAATATCGGCCATGAGATCTTAATTAATGACGCATCCCTGACAGATACATGAAATGGTCTCCTCGGGCTTTCCACCTTGCCTGCAATATTAGATCAAGGAGCCCGCAGACAGAGGGAAGCGAGAGCTCCGCAACCACGGGAGATCAATGGTTTAATATAGGACGCTATGAAGTGTTAGATGACGGAATTAATACAAATTAGCCCCTTAGCTGCCAAATGCTGCACTATAGTCAGCCGCTTCACCTCCATAACGTGAAGTGAATGTAACAAAGAGGCTATTACACTGTCTGGAACTAATGCACATTATTCATAGGAGATAAAAACAGGGAAAGTACCGCTATACTACAAAATGTACTGAAACAATGGAGCACACACAGTGAACCAAATGTATGTGGATGCCTGAATCTCAGATCCATAGGCTGAAACTATGGGCCTGCACTGAAGGGCCTGCATTAACTGATGAACTAAAGTAAAAGTCCATATAGGTCATTAAACTTAATGGGGATCATTTATCAATAATGGCGTAATTTGCACCAAAAACATACTAACATTACAAATCAAAAGTGGTGATTTCTTTCACGTCATATCAAAAGGGTGACTATTTTTAAATATAAATCTGATTATCTATCTTTTTCTTTTGATTTGCAACATTTTAAGGCCAATAGCACTAAAATGAGACTTTTTTAAAAGTCGGACATGTAGTACTTTTAGTCCGGCGGCCTCTCGCCGTGCAACTACCTTAACTCCGCCCCCATCATTTAACGGTGACATTCGTATTTTTAACTCTTTGTATCTAGGATAGTAATATGGTTTTCACTATATCTAGTGTTAATACTAAAGGCCTTAATAGCCCTTTCAAAAGATCAATGTTTTGGAAAGAAGCTAAACTAATAAAGTCCGATATCATATGCGCCCAGGAGACCCACTTAAATAACGAGGACATTTTTACATTGAATCACAGGAACTTCACAAATATTTTTACCGCTCCAGCCACAGGGAAGAAAAAAGCAACTAAAAATAACTTGGGGGAAATGTGTCTTATAAAGCAAAAAATACGGTAATACTAGAGCTCACAGACCCCCTCAACTCCTTACCATGCAAGTGTTGGAGAGATTTACATCAATCTCGTATTATGAATTAAACGTTACTAAATGCCAAGTCTTAAATTTGGGATTAATTCAGTAACCACCTGACTGAGAGCCATGTACTCCCTCCCGTGGGATAACCAATGTATCACCTATCACCTATTTGGGAATAGCCTACCTCAACCAACTATACGCCTTTAAGGGAGAAAATAAAAATGGAGTTAATCAGAATGAAAAAACACGAGATCTCATGGACGGGTAGAATTGCCTCAATTAAAATGTTTACTTTGCCTCAGAACTTATACCTGTTCCGTAATTTACCCATACCCTTTCCTATGAAAATACTAAAGGAACTGCAATCTATGATATCTAAATATACATGGCTAGACAAACACCCGAGAGTTCAAGCCGAAGTGCTATACTTACCTCTGTCTAAAGGGGGGTTCGGGTGCCCGTCTTTTGTAAGATATTATAGAGCCTGCATATTTGAACAGCTTCAATTTTTGTGGAAGGGTGAGGAGGACAGACTGTGGATCTCAAGAGAACAGCATCTCATGGGAATATCTAATCCAGCATCATTCTTTTACTTCCATTCAATGACATGTCATGCCTTTTCATAAGTATATAAACATTTATACATTTATAGTTATAACGTGTATTCATGACCTATAAGAAGCCATGTTGAACTTATATTCACCCTTCTGTATGAACCTCCATTGTGTAAAAAAAAAAAAAATATATATGGGTTCAAGGAAAGATTCTTCCTGGCAGATGTGGGCCTATCTAAGGGAGTGATTTTACCTCGTCACTAGGCTATAAGCGGAGATAAGGTTCTTCCTGGCGCTCGTCTGTCATCGTTTTTTAATGAGATTTATTAATGAGACAAACATATAATGTCTGTTTGTTCATATAGTGCATCGTATTTAGTTTTGACACAAGTTAATGAATATATCACATATGTGTTGTTTTATATTATTTCACATATTGGTTTTATTTAGTTACATGTTCTAATCATATACTAACGTATATTCATCCTGTGTGTGTATCACCAGAAGCGTGTATTCCTGAGGTATGTGGGAAAGCATGCTCAGTTGGATTTCTGCCCGGAAAAGTTGTGTTATTTTCATAAGATAAGGCACCTGTGAAATCCAAAACCCACACATTTGTTGTCTACATTTTAACTTTATGACATGAGAACAGTTACTAGTTTCTGGGAATCTAGGTTTTTAATTGCTTCAAGTGTCAAAAAGGGGTATGCCTCCCTTTTTGATGTAACATGAAGCCACATTATATAAATTTAACTCCTAAAAGCTTCATATTTATAGCTTATACAACATTGCTGCCTAGGTATCGGCAGGTAACATAACACGTTCACCACAAAGCATTTTGGGTAATGTATGATCTCACAGTACCATTACCATATGTGCACACCCTCTGGTTTGGTTGGAAGACCGTTATCTAAAGGGGTGTATGCTTTTGATAAGTCTGTGAATATTAAATCATAGATGGGATAAGAGAGGGATTCCAGGAGGAAAAAAAAAGACTACAAACAAAAGATTAAACAGACACGTGGATTTTATACTGGATCACGGGGAACCCTCTGGAGAGCTGACCGTCCCTCCGGAGCCCTACTCACCTTTTGACCCTTGGTAGCGTATATCTTGCTTATTGCTTGCGGTATTGATAAGTTACTTAGCCCGGTATATAGTCAAAGGTCCCCATTTGTGGATCTGTAATTGATAAGGCTCCTGATCAAGTCTGATCATTCCCTTAGCAAAGATGCATATTGCTAATTGAGCATCAGACATTGGTACCTAGTCCTTGGGAACTTTGGTATTCCCTAGCCTGATACCGAGCTGGTAAATTTATAGTGCCGCCATATACCTCAATTGGTTAAAAGGTGATAGAAAGGGGTACTTTTCTTTAATTTGGATTGTTGCATATCATTGCATTGATTGGCAATATTCAGTATTGATTGAAGTTATTGGTATTATATTGCATTGTCTATCATTGTACAGGTTGTATTATCAATTTTGTATTTAGCACTTATGTATAATAAACTCACATATATTTTTGCATAGATGATGGTACCTCGTTTTCTTTCTAGTTGCCCAAAATAATTAAGGTTCTCATCAATGAGCTGAGAGGTTATTATGTCGCCCTCTCCTCAATAGGATCAATAACTTTGATATTTATTTCCTTTGATCCTTTCTTTTGTTTTTTGTATATAAAGCATTTTTGCACTTTATATCCGCGACAGACAGAACATAAAATACACCTCTCTCCCACAATTGATGCGGCTTTAGAGCTATGGAACTTATTAACCACCAAACCGAAAGTCATCAATGTGGATTTCTATAAGGCCCATCTAGAGGTATTGGAGAGGTGCATCCCAGATTTGGATCTTAGAATATGGGTTCACACTGGCATTAAGTATATAGGGGACTGATGCTGATTTATTACCCTTTAATATACTTAGAGAAAAGTATGTGATACCCAATAAGGAATTTCACAAGTATCTGCAGATAAGACACCTGTTACCTAAGAAAGAGTGTTCACTGCCTGATTCTTCTAACCTTTCCCACCTACTACATAAGCCTCATCATCGCAGGGCATTGTCCCCATCATATAACTATATGTTAGTAGCCATCGATGACCCCCTAGCTGTATATTGTCGCAAATGGGAAAAAGACCTGAACAGCTCTATTAATCCAGATCAACGGCAAACATCTTTCTCAATTATATCCAGCTTATCTAAGTGTATGAATCACCTAGAACACTCAAGAAAGATTTTATATAGATGGTATCTTACCCCGTCTAGGCTAAATAACTTATACCTTGATACGTCTAATAAATGATGGAGGTGCCTTGAACCCAAGGCAGATATGATTCATGTATGGTGGGATTGGGTTAGCTTTTAATAACCTATTGACCCAGGTTTGTAGAGTTACGATATCTCTCTCAGCACAACAAGCTCTTTTGTCAGTAGACTTAGGCTACTTTCACACTAGCGGCAGCCTTCTCCTGCAGAACAGCCTGCTGGATCCATGCTGCCGCTAGTGCAAGCGTGCCGCTGGAAGTCCGCTCCGGCCCCCTCACTATAGGTCGCACATCAAACATACCGAGTGGCAGCCGGAATAATACTGCGACATGTCCGGTGGCACGCGTGCACAAGCGGCAGGCTAGTCACTTGCCGGAACAGCCTGTCGGAGAAGGCTGCCGCTAATGTGAAAGTAGCCCTAGATTCCTTTCCATATGAGACCAGAACGGTGATCACTCATGTAATAATTGCTGTCAGATTAAAAATAGCTAGCTCCTGGAAGAAATCAAATCCTCCTCTGTTCGCTGAAATCATAGGTATAATTAAGGAGAACGGCTTATCAGAGAAACTAATAGCTTCTTCCATGAACAAAATACCCCAGTTCATCAAGAAATGGAATGTATGGCTTAATTTCTCCTTGAATAAAATATCTCTACAATACTGAGATGTGTATGAACAAGTAAGAACAGGTTAGCCCTCTGCAAGAACCAAACTCATGACTGTGTCACCTATTTTTGTTCCTTTATATTCCCTTCTTTTTATTATTACTTCACATACCTTGTGATTATTTTTCTGCCTCTTTTGAATAGGTTGTCTATTGACAATGAATATGTCATATGTCATGTGTCACATGTTCTGTATATGATTCAATGACAGACAATGCATATCTTTTCAAACATAAGACAACTTTATTGATAAAAGGTTATTATATGTAAAAATTATGTAAAAAAAAAAAAAAAAGGTTGTCAAAATAAAAAAAATGGTTTTGAAAAAGGCAGGGAAGGTTACAGCACCAATGCTGCTGAGATGACGTGCTGGTATACAGCATGAGACCACTGAGGCCAGTGGTTGGCTGCAGCAGTAACAGCAGGTCCAGCCGGGAGGATCAGAGTGGCGTTGCTGAAACAGAGGGTGTTTGGGATAGTATGTGGGTTTTTTTTTTTGTTTTTTTACCAATCCCTTTATGAAAAAAATAATAATAAAAATAACAATAATAAAAATAATCTTTAAAAGGGTTTTGTTTTCGATTTCTTTTTTTTTTTTTTTAATCTGCTCCCAGCCAAGAAGGGAAATCCATGCTTATCTGGTCCTTGCTGCTCTGTTCTAGCTCCCAGGCTCTCTTCATTGGACATCTGATCTCTGTCTTCCCAACCATGGACAGGGTCATGTGCTCTGATGCAGCCAATGACTGGCTTCTGTGGCGACATGTCATCAAGTGGCATGACCCAGCAGTGATGGGAGCCAGAACCAAGCAGAGAGGACCAGGTTATGGTTTTCTCCACAGGTCCCGTGTGGGAGTCTGAAGGAACAGTTTTCAGCCAAAATGTGAAGTCTAAGCACCTTTACACTGCAGCTCTTCTCAATTTTTATGTATGTATTTTAAAGGACACCTATCATTTTCCTAAACATTCGGTTCTATCCAGATCATCTTGAAAAGCAGAGTACGGCTTCATTAAAGGGGTTTTATACTGATGACCTATCCTCAGAACAGGTCATTAATGTAATCAGTGGGGGACCGACTCCCAGTACTCCAAAATTTCTACTGCTTGAAAAGGCTACGGCCTAGCCATAGGTCTGTGACATCACTTCATCAGTCACACGGCCGTGACACTCACAATATCTAAATATCGTAGTTATAGTGGCTTTGATTATACCTATAAAAGGCCATATTGTTATATGTTATGTATTTTAAAGATGGCCGAGAGAGGGTCATGGAAAGGACACACTGTTCATTAGGTTTGTTCTCATGGATGTATCAGTCTAAGAAGAGGCATTCTTGTCTCCATATAAATTTATTACTAAGATAAGGATATTCTTTAGATGCAGCTGGTGCTCATTACCTCTACAGTTTGAGGTCTATTGATGAAGCAGAAAATATGTAATATCTTTATATACAAGTGTGATCAACCTTAGCTTTGTATAAGATAATCAATAGAATGTATGTATTGTTTTTATATTGTTGAGTATTATGAAGGATGTCAATGCATCTATTATCTTATATATTTCTCCTAAAATATAATGAGAAGAATATTAGTATAGACGCCGTTCAGGGAAAGATAGTGTTATTCTAATTAACTATCAATTACCCATTGAGACGAGGGAGGAGATGCTATGGTGGAACAAGGTCCATTATATTATTATCTGCACCATAAATTAACAGTGTGAGAAGCGTCTCAGTGGTACCCAAAAGTCTATGCCTTAATTGGTTTATGTGTCAGGATTAATCACCTTAGCTCTGATTTAATCCTTACTAGAATGATACTAATAGCTTAGGTAATAGTGTAACCTAGGGGTAAATGAGTAACATTACACCAACAGCAGAAATGCATTTTGGGTAATACAATGACCGCTCCGTCGTTATCATGTGCACACGCCTAACTGACAATGATTGGAAAACTACAATCTAGGAAGGTGTGTCTAACTGATTGGTTTATTATCCAAAAACTTCACACGAGAGACAAGGAAAAAGAAAGGAAAAAAAAAAAGAAGAAAGGAAGTGAGGAGAGACACCCCAGGAGGAAAATCCCAATGACTAGAACAGACTTTTGAGCTGACTTCCATTAGACTCTGCATATCATCTGCATTCTCGGGCTTTATTATGTGTAGTGTTGATATAAATTAATTAGCTTGATATTTAGAAAACTCCACGTTGTAGGGCGGATGAATAGTATTAGAAGGTGCTACATCAATATTATCACTATGTAGTAAAGATGCATATTACTGAATGAAAGATCTAATATTGATTTCAGAGGAAATTCTCTGATTGGAATAATTTCATTCCATAATCAATACCAGGCTTGATAATTTCTAAGTTGTGCAGCAATGCTACCCGATTATCCGAGATTGGTCATAGTTTGAGCAGAGCAAGGGTTCGTATCCATCATTATCATGATTGTTTTTTTTTCCAACTGATAAGTGTGTCTCAAAAGTGTGGTCGGGACGTTGTATTACATTTTCTGTTTCAGAGGTATTGTGTATACGCTGGTATTTGTGTTAGTGCCACCTAGTGGCAATTTTAGGGTACTACATATAACTGTTATTGCATATCATTGACTTATATTGATTACACTTTGATTGTATTTTAAGTTATTGTATGATAAATCATTTATATTTTTGCAAAGACGCTAGTACCATGTTTTACTGATTGCACAATATAATTAAAATAACCGATCAAACTATTTTTGAAGTTTTCTATATGTCCACCTCTAGAATCAATTTCCTTAGAATTTTTTTTCTTTTGATTATTTATTTATTTATTTTTTTAATATAAAGCATTCGCTTTATATCCCCGACATCCCGTGTCAGACCCCCACCGATCACATACTGATGACCTATCCTGAGAATATGTTCATATTAAAAACTCTGAAAACCCCTTTAATTGCAGCCTCCCCTTTAATTGCAGCCTAAGGCTGAAAGAACTGTATATTTAGAGCTAGAATCTCTGGAGGATAAATGCTGAGCATACACATTCAATTAATGTTCCCCAATCATGACGAGTGGAGGGGCATGGCAGTATTCTTGTGCAGGTCATATCTCCGGTAAAATCACAGCCACAGGGTTCCTTTGTGGCATCTAAATAGATGGAAATGATATAAAATCTAAACACATATATTGTACATTCAGATATATATGAAACCTGGATATTAAAAAAAAAAAAAAAAATAAATAAAAATCAGTACTACCTGTGAATATTAGATTATATTAAATATGCTTCCTCCAGGAGTAGGACTGAAATTACCATACTGAGCGCTAACCAAGGCCATGATAAAATCATGTAATGAGACATACGTGGTGCAGAATACACCTGGAAGGGGTTACTACTTTGACATAACGTTTCATGTCATACAGTATATTGGCAATATGCAACACAAAAATAATTATGAATACCCAGCAACATTATAACCAATGCACGCAGAAAGAGAACTCTAAAAACCGTACACGATCAAATACAGTACATAATCATTTAAAAAAGCTAGACCCTTCACCCACAGTTAGGTAAGAGTAACCTTGAGCTAATAAACCAGCAAAACAGATCCACCCCTCCACCGCCAGACAACCTTGACCAGTGCCCAACTCCCGTTAGCTAATCACTATCAGGATTAACCCTGAGAATCACAGGCTGGGAGCATGCAAGACAAGCTGGTGTTCTGAAGGCAGGCCAGCAAGCAGCACACAATTAATATTACTCCAGCTCACATTACTATGAAATAACCTTGGCCTTCACGAAAAAAGGCATGCCATACTATAGAGCGGTGCAAACCAGTACATGTCAGACCAAGGCCATGGGAAAGCTGGACTTTTATGGCTTGTTCACATCCCCATGGGGCTTTCTAGATTTTTGTTTTGTCAGAGAAAAATGGAAAAAGGGACTGAATGACGGATACAAATAGAACATCTTCCATTTCCATCCACTACTCATATTAAAGCCTCATGCACACAGCCATTGCCGTATTGCGGCCTGCAAACAGCGGGTCCACAATACACGGGCGCCGACCGTGTGCACCCCACATCATGGATGCCTGCCCATTCACTTGAATGGGTCCGCAATCCGGAAGGTCGGTGCAGAAGGGAGGCACGGATCAGAAGCCCACGGACCACGCACACACACTACGTTTTTGCAGTGCGGATTGTCAGATGTGGATAGCGGCGCCAAAGCAAGTGAACGGGTCCGCAACCGTAAGGCCTCCTGCACACAACCATATCAGTTTTGCGATCTGCAAATTGCCAATCCTGACCGTGTACATGCAGACAGTTTCCTGTAGAAGTGATGTATCCTTGTCCAAAAAACAGATAAGAACAGAACATGTTCTGATTTTTTAAAATTTATGACTAGGAATTACATGCCTCCTCTGACAGCACAGGCCTTATCAAGACCGACGTAGCATATGCAGCTCCTGATAATATCAGGAATGTCCAAATTTAAGAGGACGCCGCAGATTAGTAAAAAGGATCTGCTTTATTACGCCCATAGAAACAGCACCTCTCCTCGGGCAGGGGCTGTGGCTGGCATTGCAGTTCAGCCCTATTTACTGCTTGTGTTTCTGGGTAGAAGAGCAGATAAAAAATATTTCTGGACAAGCTCTTTAAAGGGAACCTTTCATCGGTTTATACTTTCTAAAACCAATACCTGGCATTGTAGGCCAAGTTTAGGCCTACGCTTTTCTCATAAGCTGCTTCGTTGAAGCGCTGTGCACACCTTCTGTTTTGCCGCCATGTGTGCTAATTAATAGCACCGATACAGTGAGAAGGAGACGGCCACATTTCTAAGGCGGAGTCACCTTCTCTCTGGTAGCGGTACAATCTGAGCTGACCAGGTCACAGCCATAGAGCAGTTTTTTCTCAATGGCTGTGACGCCGTCTGCTGCAACTGGACCGCGCCGCAGCCAAGGAGAAGGAGACGCCCCCCGCGGCCATCTACTGCTCCCTGTACCAATGCTATTGATTAGAATACAGGGCGGCAGAAAAGAAGGGGGGCACAGCGGCACAACAGAGCAGAGTATGAGAAAAAAAATAGCGATATCACATCTCCTAATCTTGGCCTACAGGTATTGATTTTAGAAAGTGCAAACTGATGAAAGGCCCCCCGTTATGGCATAGTGATATCCAATCACTAGTATAATCAGTGGGTAGCGGACCTCCTGTCCAATCCATCAGTTCTGCAAATCAAGGTGCCACAGCAGCACCACAACCATCTTCTGTATGGGGGAACAGCCACACAGATCCATCCATTCTAGTGAGCGGTGCAGAGAAAAACAGCATTGTAGCCCAAAATTCTCAGGATCAGTGGTGGCCTCAGAAGTCAGACCTCAACCGATCAAAAACTAATGAAATAGCCATAAGATATGGAAACACCCCGTAAAGTTCACCAATGTAAACTACATAACATGAACACAATGGCCATTACTCTCTGCTCCATAGTCTATGAACGCATGGAATGTACAAAACAGACTACAATAGTAAAAGGCTATCAACATAATAAAATCAGCCTCCGAGTGAAGAACAAATATGCTGTCCCGTTACAGCAGTCTAGGTAAACAGGAATATACCATCAGCTACAATGAAAAGATGGAGACGGAGACCTGAAGGACCGGGAAACAACAATACATGCAAACAGACGATAAAGGGAACGCCCTGTAAAACACACACGTTAGTAGCCATTCGCAATGCAAACCATTAAACCGCATATGAGCTTTTGAAGTTTAAGATGGCAGCTTAGGCCGGGCCATTTCCTACAAGGCAAAATGGTGATTATGAGGACGGAGGCTACACATGACAAAGCAGACTGACTGGGGAGAGGAGTCAAGGAATGGTTTAAAATCCATTTAAAAGACGCTTCTCTGTCTAGTTAAACACATGTAATAAAAGCCCTGTGCTAGAAGACTCCTTTATACGGCCGGGCTTACGCAGTATTTGTCTGGTTAGATATTACACATACAAAATACACTCAGCACATCGTCTCTCCTCGCTGCAGAAGATGGGGGTCAATGGGAAGTCTGAGCCCAACTCCAGTCCTCCTCCTGCCGCATGGATAGCGAGTGCTTCTATCTCCTCCTTTTAGCAATCGCCAGGGGTCTCAGCACTCGGACCCCACAGATCAAAACCTCTGATATGTCGCTATGGCATGACAATATATTTTTTTTAAGAGCAGGTCCAGGTACTTTAAAGTGTAACGTGCTTATTATTACTACACAGTACAACATAGTCGAAATTGCCAATTGTTGGTCACTTAAAAGGGGTTATCTGACCTTGGAGACTACACCCACTTTAGTCTGGACCTGTGGCCCCGAACATAAAACAAGAAAGACTCACCTGTCTGCCGTCCTGCCGCCGCTCCATTCCCGGATGGTTGCGATCCCCGTAGTTCCAGGAAGCAGCTGGGCCCCGTATCCGCTGTGGCTTGAATGCTAGCTCACAGCAGTTATGTACCATTTAAGACTCTGTGTGTGATCACCTGCGATAGGCCATAGAGGTAATAGGATCTATCCGCTCCTCGTCCTGTGGGGACTGGAAGTGGCTGGGAACGGAGCAGTGGTGGGACTGCGGACAGGGAAGCCCCCCTACCCCCCTTTTTATATTATTTTTTTTTAACGTTCTGGTGCACAGGTCTGGACCATAGGGGTTGTTTTCTCAAAGGCCAGACAACCCCATTAAAGGCCCCTTACATGGGCAGACAAGTCTGGACAATCACTCCTTCCTGATAATTGCCCTGTGTAAAGGCACGGACCAAAAATCAGGCCGATGATCAGAGATGAGCATCTGTACAGATGCTTGTTCCTGAAATTTGGCTTGTGCAAAAGAGACCGGTGATCACCTGAGCAAACGATCATTCATCATATGATCCTGTCGTTGCTGGCACCGAAAATCGTTTCTACGCAGCAGATTGTGCCGTCTAATCAGCGATCTGCTGCCCAGGAACAATTATCTTCGATGAAGACGAGCAATCGCAGCAGCAATCCCTTATCCTCACACAGAGGAGATGAGGGCAGCCTGTAAATGCAGCTCCAACACCTCCACCGACTAGCAGGCAATTATTGGGAACAAATGGTCCCGATAACTGCCTGGTGTGTCGGCCTGTGGAAAGAGGCCTTTCTACAGGTTTCCTCGGCTATGGAGAAGCTTTTACTTTCGGACATGTCCTTGTGCTTGAGTAGCGAAGTACACGACGCCATCTGCTCTAAGCGCTGAGGTAATAGCACATAAACCACAAAACTATTGAGTGCATCCATTACAGGAGAGATCATTGACTTTACCTGCCTGAGGTCAGTGTCTAAAAGACAGGCACGCCGCCAGTGTAAATAGTAACCAAGGCCGTGGCATCACCGAAGGTTGTGGGATTGACAAACAGGAGAAAAGCTAACCAACAGCAAAAACCTGATGTATTAAAAGATACGTCAAATACGATTTTTTTATTATTCTAGACTACCTGAAAACACAAGTCCTAGGATGGGTCTTAGAGGTCTTGTCTAATCTTATGTTAATAAAACAAAGGACAATCCCTTTTATATGAAAGTCGCCCTATATAGAGAAGGCTAGCCCTGTGAGAGGCTCAGCTAGTCATACATTTCCCTTAGAGCGGCCACCAAAATATTACACGTCATACGTGTACAGGACTGGTCTGGGAGAGCTGCACTCTAATAACGGGATGTGGGGGGTTCTTATTCGATGCCCTCTAGGATATCCGTAAGCCATTAATAGGGCGTGATAACTTTTCATCGTACAATTAAAGGGTTTGTCAAGGATTAGAAAGAAGGGTCCGCTACTTTCCCCCCTCCCAGACATAGAACCATTCTTCTGGTATTGCATGTCTCATGCATTCATCAGATTGGGCCAATTTGCAATACCATACACAGCCCATGAAGAAGGGAAGGAAGGAGCGGTTTCAGGAAAAACAATCAATGTTTTTTTATTTTATTATTATTTATGTATCTTTTTCATATTATAATGGAAATGTTACCAGTTGGGAGTGTGTCCCTGCACAGTCTGACACTATCCAAATAAGTGCTGCTAGTGTCAGACCATAAATGGAGTAATGTGTCAGGTGGCTCAATTAATCAGGATCTCATGGAAAAGGTGCTCTCACTCTGAATGGCCACCTCGCAAAAGGCCAAAAAACGGAGAAATGCGTATGTAAGTAGATTACAGAGCGGGCACTCAATGTCAGGACAGGATGCAAGGAAACACAAATAGTGAAATAAAAGTTATTTTAATAAAATGACAGAAAATCTACAACATACTGAAATATAAAGATGAACATAAACCCCACGCTAAAACTTTACAAGTAGATGGAGTTTTTTCTGCACATTAGTACCACTAATACTCTATTCACCTCTTTTTTAACTGTGGGACTCTAGTATATTCTCCAAGTGAGAACTTGGGGGTTATTGGACCTCAGTAAAACACCATCACAGCAATTTACATCCACTGAGGAGACTCCATTGCCGTTTATGTCAGTATTTTTATTCTGTTACTCCGTGCATGTTACATCCGCATTTTTACGCCATCTACTTGTAAAGTTTTAGCGTGGGGTTTATGTTCATGTTTATATTTCAGTATGTTGTAGATTTTCTGTCATTTTATTAAAATAACTTTTATTTTACTATTTGTGTTTCCTTGCATCCTGTCCTGATAGTGTCAGACTATGCAGGGACACACCCCTAAATAGTAACACCCATCTGGACCTTCATTGTAAACTGCTGGCAATTCATTCATAGCTTCTAGCAGGAATATTAGAAGAATGGCACAGCTTAGTGTAATCAGAATAGATGCTTTGGAATTTTTCGAAATACATGGGGAATGCAAGTAGTTGCTACAACAGACATGTCGGGGGAGGGGACGGGTCCCAAACGCCTTGGTCTTCATGTTGCTCGTCTAGTAGTAGTGCAGCCTTTCAGAACAGGTATATCTATACTTACATCATGTGACAGGTCATGTGACACTAACTGCACACAGAGGGACTTTATTTAACTAATCATGTGACTTCTGAAGTTAATTGGTCGGACCGCACATTATTTAGGGGGTGAATACATATGCATATGACTTTTTGTGTGCGAAAACCAGGATTGGAGTCTCCATAGACATAAAGCATAAGAGAAAGATCTGCTCCTGTTCTCTGTTTAGAGCCGCACCTGGTTTTGGGTCAGACACCCGGCCCCCCGAGATCACATGATCGCTCGGACTAGAGCAAGAAGTGGTCACTTCCGGATCTCTATATCCAGAGATGACGTACATCCCTGCTTTCTCTGGAGCCCTGATGTGGCTTATGATTGGCACGCAGCTGCCATCTCTGCAGGGATGTTCAAGGCATTTCTTTCTTTGCACATCTGGTATTTGAATACTGGAACCACCGGATCCGGCATATACCAGACACCACCAGCCCTGGACAGATCCCATTCGTTATAATGGGCTCAGTCGGGTGTCTGGCATGAATACCAGAATTTTGCAACACAAAATACTATTGCATTGAACTGTATTTTGTCTTTTTTTTCTCCTGCGATCTGCGATGGATGCTCCTGCTGGATCCTCCGCCACAGATGTGAACCTAAGAAACTGGACTGTTTTGTCAGCCGTTTTAAATCCAAGTAAAATATCAAGGGTAGAATAGGTTCAGCAGGCACTGTAGGTGACTTACTTTGTGCCAGAATCGTGCATCCGAATTTTGACAGATCAAAAGCAATCAGAAAAGGCAAAGACAATCAACTAATGTGGTGCATGATCTGTAAGATAAAGTTAAATTCTGCAGTTCTTTTTTAGCTGATGATCTATCCTCTGGATAGAGCATTAGCATCTGATCGGCGGGGGTCCGACACCCGGGACCACCACTGATCAGATGCTTCACTGTATCGTTGGCCTGGGCGGGACTAAACCCCATTCAAGTGAACGGAGCTTAGCTCCGCCCAGACCAGTGATACTAGTCATGACGCCACTGGGCTTGAGGGAAAGAGGGAGAAGGCTGCGGCGCTCCCGGGTGTCGGACCCCCGCCAATCAGATGCTAATGATTTATCCAGAGGATAGATCATAAGTTAAAAAAAGAACTGCAGAGCCCATTTAAAATTAGGGCTATTTGAGCCACTACTGCATCTGCAAAAGCGAAGCTACCCAGCGAATTGTTGGAGGAGGAAATCTTTTCCCTTCAGTTCTTTGGTGCACGCTTGAAATACAATGTTTTCTCACTTCCCCGCCCTACCCTGTAATTATACCGCACTGGTAAGCACCTTAACATTAAGAGACAATAACATTTTCTCAATGTAAAGTAGATATCATTATGTGCTCAGTTTGACATGAGAGACAACAAAGGCGCACAAGCGTAATTAACCGCATGCAATCCAGATAGCGATAATGAATACTCATCGCTTATCCAGATCCACTGTCGCCAGTCACTCGAACTAAACACACATGCTGGCCTTCCAAAACTGATAGCACTAGTTGCCTGGAATCAGAGGTATTGTAGAGAGAAGGATAGTCACTGGATAAAGACCAAATTGGTTTGTAAGTCAACAATATTCGGGAGATATCGAAAAAGAAATGTGAAAACCAGATTCATTTTATAGGGTGTGCATTGAAAAAGTTGTTAAAAGGAATGCTCTGCGCTTAGTATTGGGTCAGGGGGGGTGGGACAGGATACAGAGATGCTCACATGTGTCATGCCCACCCCTCAGGCCACAGCCGTAACCTGTAGCATCTGGACCCCAATGCAAAACCTGTAACAGGGCTCCACACACATTGTGGGCTATGAGTGCCTACTTACGTGGCAGAATTGCTAGCCGGGTGCAGTAAGGGTACAGCGGGGTGTTACTAGGGTTGGGCAATATACCGGTGGCTGTGATATACCGCGGTATTAAGAAACTGCGATATGGCGATATCAGTTTCCTAATAACCGCGGTATTTAATGACGTCATAGGAGCGGTCGCACGTGTGCCGATCGCTCCTAAAACATCCATGTCAGGGCCGAATTCCTGGCGCCCGGGACATGTAGTAAGTAGCCCAACCTTAATAACTATTGTGACGCAGGCTCCCGGGCAGCTCTGTTCCTCCATGCGCCGTCTGCTCCTTCATTCATAAAGTGGGCGGAGCATGGAGGAGCAGAGAGCTGCCCGGGGAGCCTGCGTCACAATAGTTATTAAGGTCCGACTATTTCTACAGAGATTAACTACATAAATACTGGATCAGAGCTGCGGGGCCGGTGTATTACTGCAGAGTAACACTGCACCGGCCCCGCAGCTCTTATCCAGTATTTATGTAGTTAATCTCTTTAGAAGTAGCAGGACCTTAATAACTATTGTGGCGCAGGCTCCTCGGCAGCTCTCTGCTCCTCCATGCGCCGTCTGCCCTTCATTCATAAAGTGGGCGGAGCATGGAGGAACAGAGATTAACTACATAAATGCTGGATCAGAGCTGCGGGCCGGTGTATTACTGCAGAGTAACACTGCACCGGCCCCGCAGCTCTGATCCAGCATTTATGTAGTTAATCTCTG
Source organism: Bufotes viridis (assembly GCA_033119425.1). Classification (NCBI taxonomy): domain Eukaryota; kingdom Metazoa; phylum Chordata; class Amphibia; order Anura; family Bufonidae; genus Bufotes; species Bufotes viridis. The sequence goes on along the minus strand of CM065589.1, from coordinate 544,098,113 downwards.
TTCCTCCATGCTCCGCCCACTTTATGAATGAAGGAGCAGACGGCACATGGAGGAACAGAGAGCTGCCCGGGAGCCTGCACCACAATAGTTAATCAGGTCGGGCTACATCTAAAGACATTACAGTGTTGGGGCACTGTGGCTGACATTGTTATGGGGGATCTGTGGATGACACATATATAGCATAAGATGCTATATATGTGTCAGCCACAGTGCCCCCCCATAACAGTGTGTCAGCCATAGTGCCCCCCCATAACAGTGCGTCAGCCACAGTGCCCCCATAACATTGCGTCAGCCACAGTGCCCCCCATAACAGTGCGTCAGCCACAGTGCCCCCCATAACAGTGCGTCAGCCACAGTGCCCCCTATAACAGTGCGTCAGCCACAGTGCCCCCATAACAGTGCGTCAGCCACAGTGCCCTCCCATAACAGTGCGTCAGCCACAGTGCCCCCATAACAGTGCGTCAGCCACAGTGCCCCCATAACAGTGCGGCCAGCCACAGTGCCCCTCATAACAGTGCATCATACAGTATAACGTCTCCTTGCGGCTGCCCCTGTGCCCCATACAGTATAACGTCTCCTTGCGCTGCCCCCATACAGTATAACGTCTCCTTGCGCTGCCCCCATACAGTATAACGTCTCCTTGCGCTGCCCCCATACAGTATAACGTCTCCTTGCGCTGCCCCCATACAGTATAACGTCTCCTTGCGCTGCCCCCATACAGTATAACGCCTCCTTGCGCTGCCCCCATACAGTATAACGCCTCCTTGCGCTGCCCCCATACAGTATAACGTCTCCTTGCGCTGCCCCCATACAGTATAACGTCTCCTTGCGCTGCCCCCATACAGTATAACGTCTCCTTGCGCTGCCCCCATACAGTATAATGTCTCTAAGTGTTTTTTTCTTCTAAATGGGCATTTATCGTGATATATATCGTTATCGCGATAAATTTCTTAATATCGTTATCGTGGCAATATTTTTGATATCGCCCAACCCTAGGTGTTACCAGATAGGGGTGTGTACCTGCACAGACTCAGTCTATCCAATCTGTGCAGGTACACCCCCCAACAGGTTACCTCCCCTCTGTACCCTTACTGCAGACTGCTAGCAATTCATTCATAACCTCTAGTAGAAATAATAAAGGAATGGCACAACATAGAGCTATAAGATGCCAAAAAATAGCTTACTCAATCATCGAGCCCACACAGCTGTGGATGGGTTACATAGGGGCTCGATGATTGAATAAGCTTATGACCACTGTCTCAGCCTATGAAGGATATTATTCTGATTGTTTAGGAGACTCTGGCCCTAAAAGTTGGCATTTATTCTTACTATTTATCCATGTATGAGCTCATATCATGAACAACATGGGCACTAATTGGGTAATAAAGCCATGTGTACAGTATCAATTCATATACACACTTTTTAGACATATAGATTCTTTTATGTATTATTACCTGCGTTGATATCATGTATGTTTTTGATTCATTTTATTTTATTATGAAATTATAGAACACTTTCTCTAAATTACTGTTTAGGAATCACGTATGCTCACCTACTCACTGGCACCCCCACCACTTGCACGTATTTTGGTTGTGTCTATTAGTTTTTTCACTCAGGGCACTATTGCACTTTATATTCATTGATTTATTTATCTAGGTTTATTATAATGTATTTCTAAGTGATGATTTACTTACTCCCCCTAATTTATATATTTAATTAGGTTTTGACATGCCATGTATGTATGTGTGTAGGTATGTACTTCTTGATGTATTATTTAGCCCCTTAAGGACACAGGGTTTTTACATTTTTGCGTTTTCGTTTTGCGCTCTATGCCTTCCAAGAGCCATAACTTTTTTATTCTTCCGTTCACATGGCCATATGAGGGCTTATTTTTTGCGGGACAAGTTTTACTTTCCAACGCCATCATTTAATAATGCATACGGTGTAGTGGGAAGCGGGAAAAAAATTCCAAATGGAGTGAAATTGCAAAAAAAAAGCAATTTCACCACAGTTTTACGGGTTTCTAAATTACGACGTTTGATTTGCGATAAAACTTACCATTTAGTTTTATTCTACAGGTCAGTACGAATCCGGCGATACCCAATATGTATAGCTTTTCTTGCGTTTTGATAGTGAAAAAAATTCCAAAGTGGGAAAAATTTTTTTTTTTTTTGTCGCCATGTTTTGACCGCTATAACGTATTTGTATATAAGTGTATGGCGTTGTATGGGGGCTTATTTTTTGCGGGCGATCTTAACTTTTAGTTGATACCATTATGGGGTGTGTAGGACTTTTGATCACTTTTTATTTAATTTTTTTGAGGAAATGAAGCGCCCAAAACGGCAAATCGGCCATTTGGGCGCTTTTTCCGCTTTTTCTGTTTACCGTATGGGAAATATATTTTTATATTTTTATACTATGGGCGTTTTCACACATTGTGACACCCATGATGTGTATTTTTTTATTTTTTTATTATTTTATTTTAATTTTGGGGAAAGGGGGTGATTTAAATTTTTAGGTTTTTTTATTTATTTTTTTATTTTTTTATTTTTTTAATTTTTTTACACTTTTATATAGATCCCATAGGGACCTATATAAATCAGTTACCTGATTAGCTTTATCATAAACTCCAATACACTTGTATTGGAGTTTATGAGCATTTTATTACTTTTCCTATGAAGCCCTATTGCTAACAAGGGCTCCATAGGAAATAGTAAGTGATAGCCTCATGCTGAATGAAAGGCTTGAGGCTATCCCTTACAGCGCTCCGATTCTCCCGATCACCACTAGGGGAGCCGAGCGCTGCCGAAAGTTTTACTTTCGGTTTTAGCTGCAGATGCCGTGATCAGGATTGATCACGGCATCTGCAGGGTTAATGATCGCGGTCGGCAGCGCTGCCGACCGCGATCATCAGCTGCGGGGTCAGCTACAGGAATCAGCCGGACTCCTCGCAGCGATGGTGCCCGCAGCGGCCAGGAGCGGGCGCCATCTTTAGGGACTGGACACATGACGTACCCATACGTCATGTGTCCTTAAGGAGTTAGTGATTTTTATAATGCGCGCATACACATACACGAGTATGTGTCTTATATTTATATATTCTTTATATTTTATACTATATACTTTACGTAGGAGATGTACATAATATTTATATTGATTTTGATCACTATAGATCTGCACAGTGTGTGAATATATGCACATATGCTTATACTAATGTATCCACATAGTTTAATGTTTCACTTATTTATTTATCTATGTATAATATGATGATTTACATCTGTTATGTCATATTTACATGCTATCAGGCCGTATTTGTATCTATCTTATATAATGATATCTCGATATGTGTATATGTATATACATACTGTCATCTCACAGGGATACCCCCCTGCATATACGTAATGTGGTTTTGTGTGGGTTATATTGTCCCCAGCTTATCCAATCGCACCCGGCTCTGGGGCTGTGCTGTGTGTTATTGATGACGCGGCGGTCATGTGACCGCCGCGTCACCGGTGGGGGCGGCGCAGTTATCATGCCGTTGTATGCTCTCGTGTATGCCCTGCGATCATATGACGCGCTCGACACACCTACTCGAGACGAGCCCTCTTTAGATCAGTGCGTGATTGGTTTGCTTTAATTGCTGGGGCCGAACCTAATTGTAGATGCAGGTTTTACTAGGCCACGTAGCGCATAGCCAGCTATGTACTGGCTTATGCGCATGTGACGTAGCCGTGCGGTTACATTGTTCGCGGTGCTTTCAGTTTTTAATCAGAGGAGGACGACACTATTTAAGGAGGAGGTTTCTTGTAATTCTCTATCCCCGGAAGAAGCCATTTGTTGGCGAAACGGCGTTGGGAGGAGGCGACGACAGGATCATCACATATCGGTATTTACTATATTTTTTTCTACAATGTATCACTGCCCACACAGTTCATTCTCTACCAGGGATCTGTGATTGGGGTCTTTGTTTTACCTCTGTGAGCAGTGTCTATTTTTGTTTCTCTCACCGGTTACGTGCTGGCCCTGTGGTCCCTTCCTATTTGTTGTTCCTCTCTTGATCCGTTGCTGCTATACTAACACTTTTTATTCATATTGTATCGTCTACATGTTAATAAAATATTTATATGATGATATCTGGAGGTGAAGTGTTGCTATTTTTTGGCGTTTTATGGTTAGTTTTTTCTCATCCCTCCACTTTATTGGTGGTGACTAGCCCGGTACTATATGTTGGTGTATTTTATACAGTTATAGGAGTAGATTCTCCAGAATTGTTATTACACGGGGAATGCATGAAGCTAGTAAAACAGACATGTCAGGAAGCGGCGACAGCTCCTCTTTAACATCATTGATCGCGTTGCTTTCTAGTAAGAAAAAACTTTGATTCAAAGTAATTAATACTAGTAGAGTTTACACCCAGCTGCTATTCCACCATATATTATCAGCCACATACCTGTATCAGAGACGTAGTCAACAGGATCAGGTTTTTTAATCTTTAGCGGCCTTGAAATCGGGGGTGATACTTCCCGCGGCTTTTTTGATTTTTTTATTGGTGGTGTGTCTTCTTCTGAGTCTGGAGGAAAATAGCTGATTAGATAAAAAAACTAAATTTTTATTCTTCATTTTTGGCTTCTTGTGTCAGAAAAACAACTTAAAGGTTTCCCTCTCTTTTCGGTAACTGCTGCAGCGTTACACTGATCATAAGATGAGGGCAGCCTCTGATGGTCAAAAGACCTATATTCTCTTGGACATGCTATAACGGTCTTATATGGGAAGACCCCAAAGTGGAAATTACTTAAACGGAACCAGTCACATTGAACATGGCGTTTGAGATGCAGAGACCAAGTTATAGAGCAGGAGGAGCTGAGCAGATTCACACATAGCTCTGTTGGAAAAGATTCAGTATAACTTGTATTTCATTCATTTAAATTATTGCTCATTCTGGGCTTTAAAGTCAAAGAGGTGGTCCTATTGCAGCTAGTCACCGAGGAGCCAGTGCAGAGGATGGGGGTGGTAGTAGCCCTGATGAGATGTTGTGTCAAGGTGGACTCCCTCAGGCCATTGCTCTCTGGGGATCGGTGTAGTGAAAAGGTGGTTTGAAGGACCCGGCCAGAAGTAAATGTATAACACTGTCTAGTTACTTAGTGCAAAATCTAACTTGTGGCACATCCAGAAGTATTAAGTACAAAGTTTAGTTTGTGGCACCAGGTGAGGAGATATGGTGGCAGGGGGTCTGGCTATCTCATGGTATTTGTAAGCACTTGTGGAGATAGGCGTGCCCTGTGATACTGGCTTGATGTTCATGCTAGGTGATGGGTGTCTGAGTTATAGTCCCTCAACGGCAGCAGAATCTGTAAAGCTATGATTTCACTGATTACTCTGCTGTCTTGGCATGCTGACGCTTTCTGGAAGAAGTGTTCTTGGTTCTGATGATCTCAAAGAACTGAAGTAGGAGCTCTGGCATGTGCGACCTATCTCCTTCATTAATTCTCAAGACCTCCCCCTCCTGGTAGGAAGTAGGACTAGCCCACTCCTACCTAGAGGGGAAGAACAGGGTTGTTAGCAAACCATACCTCGTCTAGCTGGAATGAACGGCCAAAACAAATGAAAATACACAATACATTAAGCACTAGCAAAAAACCCTATCGGTGAATGACAGTCCCCCCCTGACTGTACATACAGAGACAGCTGTCAAAGCCCAGAATGAGCACAAATTTACACGAATGAAATACAAGCTACACTAAATATTTCCCCATAAACTATATAGCAATCCGCTCAGCTCCTCCTGCTCTTTAACATGCTGCCTGTAGTTTACATTTCATTTTCATGATGACAGGATCCCCTTAAAAGGTGATTTTCCCGAGTTGAAAATAAAGCTAAAAAAAAAAAAAAGTAATTACGGTAACTCAACATGCCAAAATAATAAACCTGACAATACACTATAGGATTCCTTAGCATTTGGGTGGACATCCTACCAGCCAATTAAAGTCTTTCATAGTGACGCCACCAGAGCAGGCCACGATTGTCTGAGCAACATACATGATGCATCATCCACAGGGTCCCAATACTGGCGTGTTAGCAATGAACCACGGAGGAAACCCCTCCGATGTTAGAAAGAAGCCCAGAAGATACCTGAATCATAGATTATCCTCTTTTTCTTGTTACTTTGCTGCTTCTTCTTCAACTCCTCATCGCTGACAGGACTTTTCAACTAAAAACAGAGCACGTACATTACAACCGATCATGCTACATAAAAGGGTTTCGTTGCTGTAAACTCTTGTATATATCAACTTCTTTATCTATGACTTTACTCATTCATATGTGACTTCAGTAACCCTGAACTACCACCCCAGAGGTAGGACCGGCATCTAGAGTTGTTTCGATACCAAAATTTTGATTCGGTATCGATACCATAAAAAGTATTGCGATACTCGATACCATTCAATACCACACGAAAAAAATAAAATGCCAAAAAAAGCTGCATGCATACTGCATTTTATGGAACGCCCCAGCCCATAATACAACAGTCCTATCCTATTTATAGGGGGGGACAAGGCGACTAACAGAAAATGGCGAATCGTGCAGTTTTTATTTTACTCTGTTCTCCACACAAAAAGGGATTTTTTTAATAGTTTGGACTTTTGAGATGCGGCCATATGTAATATTTTATTTATTTATTGTTTATATATTTTATATGTAAAATTTGGAAAGGGGGTGATTTATACTTAATATTTTGGTGTACTTTTTTAACTTTTTTTTTCTTACAGTTTATTTATAAACTATTTCCTCCTTAGGGGCTAGAACCTGGGATCTTTTCATCCTATTCACCCTAATAGATCTCTAGGACTTCACACTCTCCCTGCTGCCCTGTGCACACAGCAGCAGGGAGCTGACCATGACAGCCAGGACTTCAGTAGCGTCCTGGTTGCCATGGTAACAAATTGGATCGCAGCGCTCGCTCACAGGCAGGGTGCCGGAAATGTGCTCCTGCTGCCTGCATTTGTATATAAAACGATACTCGTCATTGGTGGTCAGTGCACCCACTCCTCTCTCTCCTCATTGGCAGCGGCAGCACAGAGGGAGGGAGAGACTGCCTCCTTCTCCCCGTGCTGCTGAGGGAACATGGCCGCGCTGAGAGCAGCACGATTCATGTTCTCTGATACTAGGCTGTGCAGTAGCACAGCCCAATATCACCAAAAGGCAAATCCCGGTATCGTATTACATAGAAACATAGAATGTGTCGGCAGATAGGAACCACTTGGCCCATCTAGTCTGCCCAATATGCTGAATACTATGAATAGCCCCAGGCCCTATCTTATATGAAGGATGGCCTTATGCCTATCCCATGCATGCTTAAACTCCTTCACTGTATTTGCAGCTACCACTTCTGCAGGAAGGCTATTCCATGCGTCCACTACTCTCTCAGTAAAGTAATACTTCCTGATATTACTTTTAAACCTTTGCCCCTCTAATTTAAAACTATGTCCTCTTGTAGCAGTTTTTCTTCTTTTACATATCCTCTCCTCTTTTACCGTGATGATTCCCTTTATGTATTTAAAAGTTTCTATCATATCCCCTCTGTCTCTTCTTACTTCCAAGCTATACATGTTAAGGTCCTTTAACCTTTCCTGGTAAGTTTTGTCCTGCAATCCATGTACTAGTTTAGTAGCTCTTCTCTGAATATCCTTCTGCAGATATGGTCTCCAGTACTGCACACAATACTCCCAATGAGGTCTCCCTAGTGCTCTGTAGAGCGGCACGAGCGCCTCCCTCTTTCTACTATTAATGCCTCTCCCTATACACCCAAGCATTCTGCTGGCATTACCTGCTGCTCTATGACATTGTCTGCCCACCTTTAGGTCGTCTGATATAATGACCCCTAAATCCCTTTCCTCAGATACTGAGGTTAGTACTGTATCACTGATTTTATATTCTGCTCTTGGGTTTTTACGCCCCAGGTGCATTATCTTGCACTTATCGACAAAAAATTTTAGTTGCCAGATTTTAGACCATTCCTCTAGTTTTCCTAAATCCTTTTCCATTTGGTGTATCCCTCCAGGAACATCAACCCTGTTATAAATTGATCCTAGGCTAAAAGTATTGAATGGATATCGAAACTTTGATACCCGAAACAACCCTAGTATGAACCTTTCACTCACCAAGATGAGACCTATGCCCACTACGGCAAGGGCTCTTAAAATAACCAATGACAACTCGCAATCATCTCCATATGTTACTGGAATATATTAGCTCAGGGATGGGCAAACTGTGGCTCTCCATCTGTTGTAAAACTACAACTCCCAGCATGCCCAGTCTGGCTACAGCTATCAGCCTACAGCAGGGCATGGTGGGAGTTGTAGTTTTACAACAGCTACACAGTTTGCCCATCCTTGTATTAGATCAAACTTTATTTCACAAAAAGTAAATCCAGAAATGAAATAAAGAAGACACCACTTGCCTTACTGTCCTTTGATTTCTTCTGTGAAGTGACTCCATGAGAGCTTTTGAGAGTCTCTTTTTTATCTTTCTCATTCACTGATTTCTTGACAACTGGGGTGACATTGAAGAACTTCCGAATATCCTTAAACACAAGCAAATAAAAGAAAAGATACTTGTAAATAAAGGGTATTACACTGACTGTAGCAACGGTGCAGCCTATAGAAGACCACCAATATTTGCATTACTTCCATACAGGTTCTGTTATCCACCCTCCAACTGAAGACCGCGGACCATACAAACTGTCCCTCAACTGGAATTGGTAAATTTTTTTATAGGCACGGAAGCATTTTGACGTCTTGTAAGTAGAAGTTGAGTAAATTTAAAGGGCTTATGCACAGGACTGCAAATCGCGAACCCACATAATACAGATGCAGTCTGTGTACTGGTTGCATTTTTTTGCTGACCCGTTGACTTCAATGAGTCCATGTTCCAAATTTTGCAGCCAAGAATAGGACTCTCTTTTTGCGTGGTCTGAAAACAGCAGCACTGATTGGATAGAACAAGTCTGTGCAGGTACACCCCCCAATCCTAACTGGTTACCACCCTCTGTACCCTTACCGCAGACCTACCGCATGTCAGGATCGGTGACAGGTCCTGTTTAAAATCCAGCTACTGTGTGTGGATGAGATTTGTTAAAACTTCTCCCACTTTGAAGCCCGTGTTTATCAACTCCTCATCATATAACACCACGTGTGGCCATATCCGGACAGTTCCACTTAGCTCTACTTGTAATTGTAGTAGCCATGAGCAGTTCTCTCCGATATATCTGCAGGATGAGCCAGACACGTCTGAAAGTCCGACACCTACGTGGCCACATTGCGTCTCCGTCGGGTTGTCGCAGCTGCCTGCCAGCCACACTGCTTTGCCGATTAGGATTCGGCGGACCCCAGTTCTTCAGGGGTGGGGCTCACTGATGGGATAAGCATCTAAGGCAATGCTACATAGAATATATCAGGGAATTACATAAAAGGTAATCGGCCAGTATACCATCAGTCAGGGTGCCCATAGAAGCACTAGTGACATGGTATGTTATATACCTATGAAACATGGAGGTAGGAGCTGTAATGGCGGCCATAGTGGTGGTCACCCAGCTTTCCCAGGAACAGTTGACAGCTATATAAGTTATTTTAACAACCTGGCCTGTATTAATATGTAAACAGACGTTCATATATTCTAGTACTAGCAGTAAACACAGTAATATTACACTACTGTGACATTAAATACAAGCAAGCAATGCATCAACAGTTACCATCTTTATAGATCCGCCAAGAACAAACAATAGCAATAAAGTTCAGTGAATAAAAAAAAAAAAGGAACTGAACGAGCAGCGGCTTCTGTTTACATCTCACGTCACGTGGTCGGCGCCGTGCAGCCAATGAGCGCGGCCTAGAGCGTTCACGCAGATGTCAGACGGAATCGCGGCAAAAAAAAAAGGGACACAGTTGTCAGCAGCAACAGCGCCCCCATTACCCAGCATCCCCCGCCACCAATGAGCGGCTCCCCGGGAGCATGCAGCAAGCGTGGGACTACAAGTCCCAGCAGGCCGACATCCCCGCGTCAGAGTCCTAGTCAGTGCGCGGTTATACCGTACGGGCAGCCCTGCCGGTACCCCGGTGTCACACGCAGGGAGGCTCGATGCATTACATGACATCTCCCGGCTGATAGGAGTAGTAGTACACGCCGCTCATCCATAGTCCAGGCCCGAGCACCTCGTGCTGCGCATAAACGTCCTGGGCCGTCCGGTATAGAGCAGGGAGCCGGCACTCACCATGGCCTGTAGCCGCGCTCTCCGCTCCTGCCGGTCCCCAGTGCCCCACGCTTGGCGCCAACTCTGTGCGCAGACAGGCCGGGCCCTCCCACCACCACCGCCTCTGAGTGACAGACATGCGCAGGGTAACCGGGACACTAAAACACCCCAATCCCGACCTGCACCGGAGCGGCTGCCTCCCCCGATGATGGGGGCTGCCTGGGGGTCTCCCTTATTATTTCTTGGCATATTTTCACTTACACTGATTGGAAACATATAGTGCAAGCAAGACATTCTAATAAGCTGGTCACATCCCAGCAGGCCTGTGTGGGGAAGGGCTCATGCACACCACTGCATGTATTTTGCCGTCCGCAAAAAAAAAAACGGATGACATTCCTGTTGCATCAGTTTTTTTTTTGCAGATCCATTGTAACAATGCCTGTCCTTGTCCGCAAAACGGACAAGAATACGACTATGTTCTATTTTCATGCGTGACATGGAATCTGTTTTTTTGTGGCCCCATTGAAATGAATGGTTCTGCATACGGGCCGAAAAAACGGACACGGACAAAAAATATGCTCGTGTGCGCGAGCCCTTAGAAAACTACCATCTCCTATTCTATAACTGAATGGATTAAAAATAGCCAGGACAATTCCTTTGGAGTCTGTCATCACAAGTTGCCCTTATAGACCACTTAGCTTACTTTCACACTAGCGGTAAACTTTTCCGGCTTTGAGTTCTGTCCTCGGGGCTCAATACCGGAAAAGAACTGATCAGGATTATCCTAATGCATTCTGAATGGAGAGAATCCGTTGCCAGGGGCGGTTTGCAGGCTGTAAGTGCCCAGGGGCGACGTTCGGGCTATAAGTGCCATGGAGCGGTGTGCAGGCTGTAAGTGCCCAGGGGCGACGTTCGGGCTATAAGTGCCATGGGGCGGTGTGCAGGCTGTAAGTGCCCAGGGGCGACGTTCGGGCTGTAAGTGCCTAGGCTGCTCTGCCTTTTTCTCATATAACCCCTCCCCAGTCTGTTGCTTGGCCTGCCCTGTAAGCCTCTTACATCATTCAGTGTACTGGCCGAGATCCCACCGGCTGCATGGAACGATGCTGCTGCCCACAATCGTCATCACAGTGCGCATGCGCTGGCAGGATCTCGGCCACTACACTAGATGACAGGCCAGGCCAAGCAACAGACTGGGGAGGGGTTATATGAGAAGAAGGCAGAGCGGCCTAGGCACTTACAGCCTGAACGCCGCCCTTGGGCACGTAAATGGGTCCGTAATCTGGAAGGTGCTGTGTGGAACCGAGCCACAGAAGCACTATGGAGTGCTCCCGTAGGGGTTTTCTGTCTGGGCATGCACTACTTTTTTGTGGTGTGCACACCATTCAAATGAATCGATACGGCCGCACGGTCGGTGCCCATGCAAATTGTGGTCCGCATGACACACGTTGGTGTGCAGGAGCCCTAAGGGGAAGATTTATTAAAACTGGTTTAGTTTCCCATAGCAACCAACCCGATTGATCCTTTCATTTTCCAAGGGGCTCTGACAAATGAAAGGATCAATCTGATTCGTTGCTATGGGCAGCTAAAGCAGTTTTCCTTTGCATGAGCTTTGATAAATCGCCCCCTAAGAGCTCATGTACACGACCGTTCGGTGTTTTGCAGTACACTAATTGTGGATCCGCAAAAAAAAAAGATGTACCGGCACAGGGCCGGTGCAAGGATTTTTGCCGCCCTAGGCAAAAGAAAAGTTTGCCTCCCCCCCCCCCCCCGTCATTCTTCACCCCTCCTCCTTTGTCATTTCCCCCCCCCCCTTGTCGTTCTTCCTCCCCTCTTGTCATTCTTCTCCCCCCCTCTTGTCATTCTTCCTTCCCCCCTCTTGTCATTCTCTCCCCCCTCCACCCTTGTCATTCTTCCTCCCCTCTTGTCATTCTTCTCCCCCCCTCTTGTCATTCTTCTCCCCCCTCTTGTCATTCTTCCCCCCTCTTGTCATTCTTCCCCCACTCTTGTCATTCTCCCCCTCCCTCCCCCGCCTGTAATGTAGCGTGGCCGAGCGCTTTATGGTCCACGGGTACAGGAGCTTTAGATTCCTGTACCCTGACGGACTGACAGGCAGTGCACACTGTGTGCGCACTTCATGTCAGTCCGGCCGGGTACAGGAGACACATGCTCCTGTACCCGCGGCCATACAGAGCTCGGCCAGCGTACTGGACTGACAGGAGGGAGCGCTGAGCGCTTCCCTCCTGTCAGCTCCTCTCTTCATGCTGAGCCCGGGCGGTGCGTCCTCATGGACGCGCCAGCCCGGGGAGTGCTGCAGCCGCCTGAGGCTCAATTCAGAGCGCTCGGGCGGCTGCAGCATGAGGCAGGGCCGGCGCTCCTAGCAGCGCCCCTTGCCAAGGGGCGCTCTACGCGGCGGCCTAGTCCGCTTATAGGACGCGCCGGCCCTGACCGGCCATGTGCATTCAGCATTTTGCAGAACGGCAACAGTCTTACCCTTGTACATAATGCGGACAATAATAGGAATTGTTCTATTTTTTTGCTGTATGGACATACGGGATGCACATATACCGTCATTACATTCGTGTTCATGAGTAGAGTTGAGCAAACTTCTGTTTTAAGATCGGCGTCCGAAGTTCGGCTTCGGGTTATCCAAGCATCCCGTTATGGATTCCGCCACCACGGACCATAACGGCATTTGGAATCCGGGGTGAAGGACCTGGGGTGACATCACCGTCATGTGATCAGTGCAGGGCGTGGCTCAGTACTGGATTGGATAAGAGGTCGTAGGCTACCACCTCTTATCTAATCCAGTGATGAGCCACGCCCCCTGCACTGATCACATGACGGTGACGTCACCCCAGGTCCTCAGTGTTGTCCAAGGTTCGGGTTCATTGAAGAATCCCCTTATAGATTCCAAATGCCGTTATGGTCCGTGGTAGCGGAATCCATAACGGGATTCTTGGATAACCCGAACCCGAACTTTGGACGCCGAACTTAAAACAGAAGTTCGCTCAACTCTATTCATGAGCCCTAAATCAGCATGCAGATCTGCCGCAGTAACCTGCCCTGTGAACGTGTGAATTTGCTGCTGTGGCGCATCCAGAGCATTGTTCAGTGCCAGCAAAGTGGATGGGATTTTAAAAAATCTCAGGGCACGACCACGCATCGTGGCCGCGCTGCAGTCGTGTGCGGCTCTATTTAAACTAATGAGACCGGACTGTTTAGTAGGTCTGCATTGTTAAAGGGGATGTCCCACATAAAATATTCTACATTTTTTAAACCAGCACTGAATACTTTTGTAATTGCATGTAATTAAACATTTAGTAAAGTCAGTTATTCAATAAAATCTACCTGTATAGCGCCACCTGCTGTTTGTTGTGTTTTCTGATTTCTCTGTCCTGCTCACTGAGATGGCCGCACATGCTCAGTTCCAGCCTTCAACTGCCACCAGCTGCAGTAGAAAGCACATGCCCCCTGAGCTGCCAGCTTGAAATACAGTGCCTTGAAAAAGTATTCATACCCCTTGAACTTTTACACACTTTTTCACGTTGCATCCTTAAACTTAGGGTCCATTCACACGTCCGTAATTTGGGTCTGCATCTGTTCTGCAATTTCAGGACCCATTCACTTTTAATGGGGCTGGAACGGATGTGGATCCGCATTTCCGGGATCCACAATTCCGTTCCCAAAAAAATAGAACATGTTCTATTCTTGTCTGTATTTGCGGACCAGAGAAGGCATTTTCTATTATAGTGTCAGCGATATGCGGTCCATGGTTTTCAAAATGTTTAATAAATAAATATCTGGATATAGACGGCATAGGTAGGTTTAGAGTGGGACCTGCCTGACTGAGACCACCTTGGCGCGGGTAGGTGGGCACAGATGTGTTTTGATCAAAATATATTGGCTGAGAGTCTCATATCAGAGTGAGGGCTTAGTCCATATATAATGTTTGCATCTATTGAGTTAGTGCATTGTTTTCAGTGATATTTCTTTTATAAATTAAGCAATGTACATTTTTGTATCTTTTTCTGTGATTTTTGCAGAAATATGCACCGAAACTAAACGACTCTGGACGGTGCTGGTTACTTGAATGGGAGCAGTGCTGCAGTAACCAACCTGTGGGGAAATTCATCTTGCTAATGAGGATTTAAGTGCACCGTGGGCAGAGCCACAGCGTTTGGTGTAACATCTCTGCACTGATTTCACCAACCAGTGTTGCTCACTGTGCCTTGATTGACAGGGCCAGGCTTCAGCAGCATCAGTACTCCTGACTCTGGTATCTTGTGCACTGTGTCAGTCGTGAAGTCTTCGGTGCATGTACAGGTGCCGTAGGTGTGGGATTTTAAAGACAGGATTGATGTAGGGCAGGGATGCTCAACCTGCGGCCCTCCAGCTGTTGTAAAACTACAGCTCCCTCCATGCACTGCTGTGGGCTGATAGCTGTAGGCTGTCTGGGCATGCTGGGAATTGTAGTTTTGCACCAACTGGAGGGCCGCAGGTTGAACATCCCTGATGTAGGGGAAACCTGGCCCTGTCCAATAATGCAGAGTGGGGGAAGCTGAGCAGTAAAAGCAGCAGAGCCATGATGCACGGAACACGTGGCTCCATCCACAGTGCACATTAATCTTCATTAGCATAAAATATCAAGATTTTCTACTGGATTTTAAAAGGTATGTGTATTGTACAGGGAACCACACTTGCGTTGAAGGATTCCGCCAGGCAGTTCCGTCAACAGAACTGCCCATTAAAACGTTTGAAAACGGATTTCATTTGCAAACGGATCCGTTTGCAGATCCGTTTAACAATTGTATTGAAATAACGGATCCGTCTTTCCGTTGTCATCCTTAAAAAGGATCCGTTATTTATTATTTTACCATTTTTAAAGGTCTGCGCATGCGCAGGAAAGAACGGATTCGGTAATGCGTCAATTTTCAATGTCCGATCCGCCCTTAATACATTTCAATGGAAATGAATGGCGGATCCGTCATTCCGTCAAGTGTTTCCGCATTTTTGGACGGAGATAAAAATACAACACAACGTGAAAGGACTGAACTGAAGACAAACTGATGCAAACTGAACGGATTGCCTTCCATTCAGAATGCATTAGGATAGAACTGATCAGTTTTTTTCCGTTATTGAGCCCCGAGGACTGAACTCAATGACGGAAAACTTTGACGCTAGTGTGATTGGGAAGTGATTTTTTGATTGACATTCTCAGACTTTCCAACTAGAGCATTCAACAATCAACCTTTTACACAGATATTGCCTTCAGTCATCATCCATCATGCTGGCACTGGCCTGTTTAAAGAATTATCAGCTGATCATTTAGTTTCTGACTGCGGGTGCCCCTGCCGATCACGAGAACAGTGGTCTGTGTGTGGAGCGGAAAACATGCATGCATGTCCATTGCTCCACTCAACTCTATGGGACTGGTGGACATAGCAGAGTGCAAGCGCTCTAGTGACAATTGCTTTAAATACAGTTGATTATCTATATTCCTTCATAATGAAAGCGTGGCCTTCAACAAACGTTTGTTAGCAATGATCTTAGTGATTATCTGTAGGTGTAGTAGGACCTTTACATAGCTTTTCACTAGCTGCCTTGTCAGCTAACAGGGGCCCTAGGTCCGGTTTCACACGAGCATTGAACTCGCAGCATTTGTCTGTGGAAGCTCCCGTACTGACCTCCCAGCACTGACGGTTCGCATAGCATTATATTGAGTTATGATGCTATGTAACCCTTCTGGAATGTGTTATATGTGTAGGGAGGTCAGTACGGGGGCGTCCGCAGACAAATGCTGTGAGTTCAATGCGTTGAACTCACTTGTGTGAAACCAGCCTAAACTTTGATCATTTTTTAAAAATTCATTTTTTTACTTTCCTTTGTATAATTGTTTTATGTGCTTTTGTCCCTCCCCAAATCATACAACAGAAACCATGACACACATCACAAAACATCTGGCGGTGGCTGTGACCACATCCTCTGTACAGCACTTTCACTCCACAATATGAAGTCAATCTTTATCTTTATTGTCCATGAAACTTCATAATCCAAAACTATAAGACTGAAAGTTCTCTCTTCAAAAAGTCTACAGAAGCCACAGAAAGTCATCATGAACAAGCCAAAGAGGAATTAAAGAGGCACTGCCCCTGCTTAAAAATCCACATGCGGGACCCCGAAGCATACAACAAAGAACTCTGGTGGTGCTCGACATAGAATAATTCCAGAATGCCAGAAAGCAGAGGTAGAAAATAGAACGTGGCACTCACCATTCTGTAAAACAGTGCTTTTAATCAAACGGTTATACAAAGACATCGGTGCACAGGAAGAGCAGGTGCAAAGGAAGGGATCAGCCGTTGTGTGAACATACTCTTCTTCTGGCCTCCCCCTGGAACTGACGTCAGCCGCATTGCTGAGAAAAATAATGTTGTAATATATGCAAATGAGCCTCTAGGAGCAACAGGGGCATTGCCATTACACCTAGGGGCTCTACTCACTGCCTGCCCCTGTCAATTCAAGTGCAGAGAGAGCAGAACCACTAGGTGTAATGGCAACGCCCCCGTTGCTCCTAGAGACTAATTTGCATATATTGAAACTTCCTTTTTCTAAGCAATGTGGGCACATATGAACATGGGACCAACACAGATGTCTTCAGCTGCCAAGAGCACATGTAACAGGTCAGCCAGTGTCATAGGTACAAAACTGCTGACAGATGCCATTTAAAGTGTACCTAAACCTTGATATATTCTTTATTAAAAACTGCTATAAATGCCATAAAATACATTTTCTAATGTGCCTTATTTTTTTTATGTTTTCCCAGCGTTCAGCTGCCTATTGCACGTTAGTATACATACTGTCTTACAGAGCTGTGTATGGACTACCCTGTGGACACACAGCACTGTACAGGCTGGGGCATCACTGCCCCTGTCTGTACCAGCGCTGGTCTTCTAAAGCCTAGCATAAATGAGCTATGTCAGGCTTTAGCACAGCGGGCACAGACAGAGAAGCAATGTCTGAATGTGAAAGAGCGCAGCCACGCAGGGCAGGAGCTCACTACACCTCTTGGTCAATTCTGAGGGGTGTGGTTTCTAAAATAGGGTCACTTCTTGGATATTTCTTTTTTATTTCACCTCAGAGCCTCTGCATTGATGAAGATGTAACAATAAAGGGGAAAAGAATTGCAAGATAAAGTGTCAGTCTCCACTATGTGGATTATAACCGGAGAGCCGGAGATTGAAACATCTATGGGGCCAAGCCAATCACTATGCTCCTAGGTCCTTTAATAGTTTAGTTTCCAAAATTGAGTAACATTTGGGGGGTTTTACACTGTACTGGTACCTCAGGGGCTCTAAATGTGACATGGCACCTGGGAACCATTTCAGGGAAATCTGTCCTTTCAAAAGCCAAATGGTGCTCCTTCTCTTCTGAGCCCTGCAGTGTGTCCATACAGCAATTTATGACCACAGTATGAGGTATTTCTGTATTTATGAAAAAAAAAATGCCTCACAAATTGTGGGTTGGCTTTCCTTTTGTGACCTCTTGTGAAAATAATATCAAAAAGGGGCTAAAGCTACTTTTTATGGGAAGAAACTAAATTTTTCATTGTCAAAGCCCGGTGTCAGGGTCTCTTCAAATGTGACATGGCACTCAAAAACTATTCCAGTAAAATCTGCCCTCCAAAAATCATATAGTGCTCCTTCTTTTCTGAGACCTTTGATGTGCCCATGAAACAGTTTACAACCAAATATGGGATGTTTTTGTAAACTGCAGAATTAAAGTAAGAAATATTAAGGTTTATTTTGCTGTTACCCCCTGCTGTGTTACAGGGGAAAATGGATTAAAATCTGCAAAAAGAAAGACATTTTTAAAATTACACCTCTATTTTAATTCCTGTGGAACACCTAAAAGGTTAACAAAGTTTCTAAAATAAGTTTTGAACTGAACTGAATTAGTCTTTAAAAAAAAGTAGGTTTTTGGAAATTGTCTTGAAAATTTGCTGATACAATTCGAAGCCTTCTAATGTCCTTAAAAATAAAATGACATTTACAAAATTATGGCAGCATAAAGTACAGTCGTGGCCAAAAGTTTTGAGAATTACATAAATATTGGAAATTGGAAAAGTTGCTGCTTAAGTTTTTATAATAGCAATTTGCATTTACTCCTGAATGTTATGAAGAGTGATCAGATGAATTGCATAGTCCTTCTAAAAATTAACTTAATCCAAAAAAAAAACTTTCCACGGCATTTCATTGCTGTCATTAAAGGACCTGCTGAGATCATTTCACTAATCGTCTTGTTAACTCAGGTGAGAATGTTGAGCACCAGGCTGGAGATCATTATGTTAGGCTGATTGGGTTAAAATGGCAGACTTGACCTGCAAAGAAACGCGTGCAGCCATCATTGCGTTGCATAAAAATGGCTTCACAGGCAAGGATATTGCTACTAAGATTGCACCTCAATCAACAATTTATAGGATCATCAAGAACTTCAAGGAAAGAGGTTCAATTCTTGTTAAGAAGGCTTCAGGGCGTTCAAGAAATTCCAGCAAGCGCCAGGATCGTCTCCTAAAGAGGATTCAGCTGCGGGATCGGAGTGCCACCAGTGCAGAGCTTCCTCAGGAATGGTAGCAGGCAGGTGTGAGTGCATCTGCACGCACAGTGAGGCGAAGATTTTTGGAAGATGGGCTGGTGTCAAGAAGGACAGCAAAGAAGCCACTTCTCTCCAAAAAAAACATCAGGGACAGATTGATCTTCTGCAGAAAGTATGGTGAATGGACTGCTGAGGACTGGGGCAAAGTCATATTCTCCGATGAAGCCTCTTTCCGATTGTTTGGGGCATCAGGAATAAGGCTTGTCCGGAGAAGAAAAGGTGAGCGCTACCATCAGTCCTGTGTCATGCCAACAGTAAAGCATCCTGGGACCATTCATGTGTGGGGTTGCTTCTCACCCAAGGGAGTGGGCTCACTCACAATTTTGCCCAAAAGCACAGCCATGAATAAAGAATAGTACCAAAACACCCTCCAACAATCCAACAACAGTTTGGTGAAGAACAATGCATTTTCCAGCACGATGGAGCACCGTGCCATAAGGCAAAAGTGATAACTAAGTGGCTCGGGGACCAAAACATTGACATTTTGGGTCCATGGTCTGGAAACTCCCCAGATCTTAATCCCATTGAGAACTTGTGGTGAATCCTGAAGAGGTGGGTGGACAAACAAAAACCCACTAATTCTGACAAACTCCAAGAAGTGATTATAAAAGAATGGGTTTCTGTCAGTCAGGAATTGGCCCAGAAGATGGTTGAGAGCATGCCCAGTCGAATTGCAGAGGTCCTGAAAAAGAAGGGCCAACACTGCAAATACTGACTCTTTGCAAAAATGTAATGTAATTGTCGATAAAAGTCTTTGTAACGTATAAAGTGCGTGTAATTATATTTCACTACATCACAGAAACAACTGAAACAAAGATCTAAAAGCAGTTTAGCAGCAAACTTTGTGAAAACTAATATTTTTGTCATTCTCAAAACTTTTGGCCACGACTGTAGACATATGGTAAATGTTAATAAATAACTTTTTTGGTAGGTATCACTATCTGTCTTAGGCCTTATGCACACGACCGTGTGTGTTTTGCGGATCCACAAAACACGGAATGGGCAGCCCATTATAGAGGACAAGAATAGGACATGCTCTATTTTTTTTGTGGGGCCACGGAACGGATGCGGACAGCACACAAAATATGCGGCTCGGACGTGGACTAAACCTACGGTCGTGTGCATGAGGCCTTAAAAGCAGAGAAATTCAAATTGCGAAAGTTAGCTAATTTTTTTTAAAACAACCTTGAAAATATCTTTTAAAGGGGTTATCCAAGGACTATAATGCCCCCCTCCATATGCCCGGGTCCCTTACATACATAGTATTTACCTCGCTCCCCAGGACCCGTGTCGCTTCCGCTGCTGGCACAGCCGGCGCTGCATCTCCTCGTCGCGTGGATGAAAACATCCAGCATCGGTGGGAGCCAATAGTAGGCTGCGACAGGGACAAGCCTCCCTAGCATCACCCGTGATCTGGTCCCGTACAGTAAATGCTCGACTAGCGATAAATCTGGTGACTAGGCAGACAAAGAAAATGTTGCAGAAAGATTCCTGGGAAGCCCTTACTGTTTGTGGGCGAGCATTATCCTGGTGAAAAATGCCCACTGGAAGCCCTGCCATGAGAGGCAACACATGTGACTGCAGGATGTCCTGCACATATCACTGAGCTGTTAGTGTCCCTCATTTCACCACTGGGTAACCGTCGTATGCAATGGCTCCCTAGATCATCACACCAGTAATTGAGGCAGTGTGTCGTTTCACAGAAAAGGCAGGATTGAAGAGCTCACTACGAGGCCTTCATACACAAACCCAAATGTCATGAGATCGCAAACAGAACCTAAAGACCATACAGTTGTAGTTCATTGCAGTCCAGGTTTCTCCGTCACAACACCACTGCAAAAGAAGGCGATGGTGGCTGGCTGTCAATGGTAGGACATGTAATTGGTGCCTACCTGTCTGCTAAGCACCTTGAAATGGTCCGGGCAGAGACAGGGGTGTGTAATGAAGGTGCCACCTGTGTCTGAATAGTGGGCAATGACACTGTAGAAGCTGCTTGTGCTGGTCAGCAGAGTTATTTATTATACCCCCTTATATAGTGCTGACATATTCCATAGTGCTTTACAGACATTAGCATCACACTGCCCCCAGTGGGGCTCAGAATCTAAGTTTCCTATCAGTATGTCTGATAGGAAAGTATGTCTGTACGGCAATATGCTTGGAAAGCATACAGGAGCCTGCGACACTCACCAGAGCAACACTGCGCTTAGGGCTTTCTGAAGCAGATGACCAGCTGGGATACCGGGACTCGAATCCCACTAATGTGGTAATTATGACCTATCCTATCTTCTCCAGGATTACCCCTTTAAGGCCTATTACACACGACTGTATGGCTTTTTCAGTATTTTGCGGTCTCCGTTTTTTGCGGAAAGAAATACCTGGCCCCTAATAGAACAGTACTATCCTTGTCCGTGATGCGGACAAGAATAGAACAAGTTCTATCTTTTAACGGAACAGAAATACGGAAATGGAATGCACACGGAGACATTTCCGTTTTTTTTCTGCAGACCCATTGAAATGAATGGTTCCGTATACGGAACGCAAAAAAACGGCCCTTACACTCGCAAAAAAAAAACGCTTGTGTGCAGTAGTCCTAAGCCAGTCTACTCTTGCGAAAACCCTTTACCCACCAAGCTTGTTGCCTCATGTGAATTCAATGAAGACTGATGTTCAAGTTACAACTTTGTCTGCCTGACTCCTTCCACCATCCTTCAGCGGAGAGCCAAGTAAAACACTCACTGTCTGAAAAGCTCCTGGGTAGGGCCTGACCCCCTTAGGCCTTATTCACACGTCCGTAGTGTTTATGGATCCACAAATTGCGGAACCATAAACACACCCGGCCGGCAGCCCCATAGAAATGTCTATTCTTGTCCGCAATTGCGGGCAAGAATAGGACATGCTCTACTTTTTTGCGGAGCTGCGGCCGTAAGATCGTCGGCGCGCTCCGCAAAAACTGATGCGGAGAGCACAGTGTGTGCTCTCCGCATCGTTCTGTGCCCCATTCACAGTCAATGGGTCTGCATGTATTCCGCAGAATTGCGGAATACATGCGGACATATATGCGGTCGTGGGAATAAGGCCTTACACGTTTACATGGACTTTATTGTACATTGTAAGGTATGGGCACTGCATGGAGTTCACATAAAAAATTATCAGACACCAGAAACAAAATTAAAAAAATAATGCAAAAATCACACAAATAATGGTGAAATTATGATATCACATATGATAATTATGATCAGGAGAAATATTCCTATTCCTTGGCTTGTCTTAAATAACTATACAATACAGAGCAAAGCTATCTGAACATTTGTAGGCCTGTGTTATATTATTGAATGCTCCCCACAGGGCACGTTAGCCATGCTCCAGAGCATATCAAATACAACAGCTCCACCCCTGGAGTAGACCCTTTCACCAGACCCCTGGGCTTAACGGCCTAGAGCAATGTATTTTTCCAAGTGGTCATCTACAATCATGAGAGGTGATTTGTCATAGTCTTATTGCTAAAAAGAGGAATGAAAAGGAGGCGAAGACTAACCCAAACTGCGTAAATAAAGACTGATTTATTACCTTAAGCCGGGACTGAGATGGATGACGTTGTAGTTGTCAGGCTAGATTTTCTATTTTTTTTTTTTATTATATAAAAAAAACTTTTATGTGTGTAGCGCCAACATATTCCACAGTGTTGTAGAGTGAGGAAAAACAGCGGTAAATACAGAAAATGATTAATACCCGACCAGAAACTAAGACAAGATGGGCCTGTCCGAGCGCTTACAAGTTAAAGGATGGGGGGTAAGTAACACGATAGATAGAAAGTCATTTTTTCTACTTTGGACCAGTTCCTTGTATTGGCAATAGCAAACGCTCCACAGAACTGCCACCCCTCCCATTATAGATATTAAAGGGGCATTCCCCCCCCCCCCAACAATACTTACGGTATCCCCCCTCCACAGCATAGAGAATAAGTGTCTGATCAATAGGCTTCCAACTGCTGGGATACCCATTGATTGAGTGTTTTGAATGGAGCAGTGGCCACACAGATCTGCTGCCACTCCATCCATCTTTATGGGACTGCTGGAGATAGCCAGGTGCAGCACTGGCCTATCTCTCACAGTCCCATCAAGTTAAATGGATCAGCAGTAGACATGTGAAACTGGAACATTGGACCCCCATTGTGGTTGTCGGAGGGGGTTAATTCCCCACAGTTCAGTATTGTATTCGTTGTTTGTGAATAAACCTTTTCAAGTGCATAGTGATACAACCAGAGTATGAAGTGATAGCTTTTTAACGCCGGTTACAGCCTAGTTTTTTTTAATGCCACCATTTTGGAGTAACTGTACTAGATAGATAGATAAATATAATGAGAATGCTGAGTCTTCATATCCCATCCCACTCGTCATTTCAGGGGACACAATCAATTCTTATCAAATTTATAAGAATATGGCTTAAATAAGTGTTTATGACGTCAGGAGATAAGAGTAAGGCCCCTTTCACACTGGCGTTTTTGCTTTCCGTCCTAGAGTTCCGTCCTCGGGTCTCTAGGATGGAAAGATACTGATCAGGATTATCCTAATGCATTCTGAATGGAGAGAAATCCGTTCAGGATGCATCAGGATGTCTTCCGTTCAGTATGTGAGCGTTTTTTGGACGTTGACAAAAGCGCAGCATGCTGCGGATTTGTCTCCGTCCAAAAATCCGGAAGACATGCCGTAACGCCGGATCCGGAATTAATGCCCATTGAAGTGCATTAATCCGGATCCGGCCTTAAGCTAAACGTCGTTTAGCTTTTTCTCAATTGTTACCATGGCAGCCAGGACGCTAAAGTCCTGGTTCCCATGGTAAAATGTAGTGGGGAGCGGGGGAGCAGTATACTTACCATCCGTGCGGCTCCCGGGGCGCTCCAGAGTGACGTCAGGGCGCCCCACACGCATGGATCACGTGATCGCATGGATCACGTGATCCATGGGCATGGGGCGCTCTGACGTCATTCTGTAGCGCCCCGGGAGCCGCACGGACTGTAAGTATACCGCTCCCCCGCTCCCCGCTCCTACTATGGCAACCAGGACTTTAACAGCGTCCTGGCTGCCATAGTAACCTGAAAGCATTTTGAAGACTGATCAGGATCCTGATCAGTCTTCTAATGCTTTCAGGCGACTTGCGTTCTGATGGATCCGGCGGGACGGAAGTGCCTGCCGGATCCTCAGAACACAAGTG
>CM065589.1:543420976-543473999 GCA_033119425.1 Bufotes viridis | reverse complement strand
GTTATCACTAAAACAGATAGCCCTTAAGAAAGATCAATAATTGAAAACTAAAGCAACAAGACAAAAACATAAGTGTCAGGAACATAGGTGCGCGGCGGCACATAAAGATAAGACCATTTGTCCTTCCAGTTCCTTGGTGGGTTCCGCGGTCCATCCATAGTCCCAGGATAATACCCCAACACTGTCCCTGTGGTAGATGATTAGGTTAAGCAGATGACGGGGTATGGTGTATATTAACCATAAAATTTCCCTGCAGAACTGGTGCTATATTGGCCTCGATAACCTAACCACAGAGCACCTGCGCTGACAAGGGTGACCCCGTCCAGATCCTTTCCCTAAATAAACTGACCCTAGTTGGCCCTACCCTATCCTTTCATCCTTTAGATGAGGGGGAAAAAAGCTCATCAGGAGAAACTTATACAGTAGGTACTGGGCACAAACAGCAAGTACACTGATGAGCAGCCGAGTGGGTATTAATGTACAAACCTCACATCAGTATGCTCAATTAGGTGCAAAACCCATAGGAGGAACTTTTTTTTTTTGGTCTGGTCTGAGGTTCTGTGGTCTGCATTTAGGAGACCGAGGAGTGAGGATCATAGAAGCAACAGAAGTCTGATCAGCGGTGAATAAATTTGGGGTATCGTGTGGTCTGTATAAACTTGTGGTCTGATCTGGGGTTTGAATTCATTTGGCGTCAGCTTAAATGTTGGGTTTGATCTTGGGTCTGTATAAAGTTGAGGTCTGATTTGAGGTCTCTATACTGTAAGTTTGGGGTCTAATCTAAGATCCATCTTATCAGTTCCGCACATCGGCTGACTTCTCAGGCTGGTTAACTACAGGTACTCATGCGTAGTCTGCTAGTATTAGTTCTACTGACTGAGATTCACAACTGGACTGTTAGTTCCTAAATCTTCTCTACCCTCCCCGCCCCCTCCTTCATTCCTCTTTCTCTGTCTGGTCTTCCCTGCCTGTCTCTTCCATGTGTTTAGATTGATGTACATTGATCTTTCCCTGCGAGGAAATATTGTAATTGAAAACCGTACACCACGTATGTTTTATTGTTTTATTCTTGCACATGGTTTCTAAAAAAATTGATTGAACCATAATCTAAGATCCATCTAAACTTGGGGTGTTGGAGGATACAGGCAGCAGAGTTGCTCAACAGCCAACACCAGTATCCGTTCAAGTTTAAGTCCTATCCAGGACAACATCCCCATGAGGCCCACATGATGACAAATTAGGGGACTACATAAATATTGGGGCTGATTCAGGGTCAGTATAAATTTGGAGGCTGATCTTGTAACAGTCCCCCATGTGCTATGTGCCATAAAATTAATACTGGCATCTTCTTATGTGGTGGAGGGGGCTGCACACCCCTGACCAAAGATGTTTGTGCATGATGATCCGGACTAAAAGACGAAGAAAAGGAAACCTTCTTTCCTCCAGACGCAGAGGATGTCCCCTCATCACAGTCACAGTCCTGGGGATAAATAGATGATGGAAGAGATCTCTGTACTGACCCCTGATATATTTATACATAGTTATTAGATCTCCCCTCAGCCGTCTTTTTTCTAAAGTGAATAACCCTAATTTTGATAACCTTTCAGGGTACTGTAGATCCCTCATTCCAGTTATTACTTTAGTTGCCCTCCTCTGAACCCTCTCTAGCTTTGCTATGTCTGCCTTGTTCACAGGAGAAATAGAGAAGAGAAAAAAAGGGGGGATGCAAAGCCCAACAAGAGCGCCAGATACCGGAGGTGGAGTGATGGGAAAAAGAAAGGGAATGTTGGCGTGGATAGAGCACTGGGTTAATGGGAGAGGAGGGTGATGTAGATATAGAATGGTGAAAGAATATGAGGGAAGATTGGTCACACTGACAGTGTATAAAAGATGATTTCTTAGGTTAACACTGTAATATAATTGATGCTGGTACTTTACTCACTTTACTGGGAGGGGTGGTGAGAGCACTGATCTCAGTGTCTACACCAATGTACCCCTCCCCGTCTGGGTAGCTTATAGGTAATAAATCAAAGGTGATTGTTGAATCAGATAAATTCAGATGTATTCCAAGCAGCAAAAGAAACTTCAAGCAACAAGGATGGTGGTTTCACTTACTTTACAGGGAGGGGTGGTGTAAGATAAGCTCAAGACACTTACACCTTTAACCCCTCCCCGCCGAGGTCGCTTGTAGATGTTGACTCTGCCTGCTGGTCCCCAAATGGATGGTACAGGGGCTTCTTTGTTCGTTCAGGTGGTCTTTATTGATATAAAATGTAATAAAGCTCGACGCGTTTCGGGGGTAAAAGAAAATCCCCCTTCCTCAGGAGCAAAGAATGAACTACAAAAAGAATGAACTAAGAATGAACTTGTTCACAGGAGACCAGAACTGTACAAAGTACTCCATGTGTGGTCTGATCAGTGATTTGTAAAGTGGCAGGACTATGTTCTCATCATGGGCATCTATGCCCCTTTTGATGCAGCTCATTATCTTATTGGCCTTGGCAGCAGCTGCCTGACACTGGTTTCTACAGCTTAGTTTGCTGTTCACTAAAATTCCTAGCTTCTTTTCCATGTCAGTGTTACCCAGTGTTTTACCATTTGGTATGTACTGGTGACTTGCATTATTCCGTCCCATGTGCATAACCTTACATTTGTCAGTGTTAAACCTCATCTGGCACTTTTTGTCCCAAGCCTCCAATCAGTGGCAGATTATAATTGGGGCGTTCGGGTCGGTGGCCCCAGGCCCCACATACAGCGGCGGGGAACGGGAGCGTATAGTTCGCCGCCCCGCCACCTATCACCACCATAGGCTTCAGGCCTAGTAGTGATAGGCTATGTGGTGATAGGCTTTGATGTACGTGTGCCTGCCTCACCATTCAGCACACAGGTAGGTAATAGCCTTTTTTGTGTGTGTGCTAACTTTGGGGGGGGGGGGGATATTAATTAAGGGACAGTGGAGGCATGTTTCCATGGGGGCAAATTAATTAATGGATGGCAGTGTGAGGGCAAATTAATGGATGGCTATAAATTGGATCTGGTTGGGAAAACCAGAATGGGAGTTATGCGCTGATCCACAGTACCGGTGCTGGAAATGAATAGAGCGTAATATTGTACCTAGGTCGCAGTATTAGATTAGTGCCGTTACTCCTGGTACCTTTTAATCCATGCGATAGTGATGCTGAAAATCCTCCACGTATATCCGGGCGAAGCCTGTGTTGGAGATGATTCTGGCTTCAGGTTCAACCTACCAGCTGAAGCGGTGCCCCGGCCGGCAGCACTACGCTCAGCGAGGGAACCACACGGAGGATAGCCCGGGAACTTCGGCGTGTGACGTCACAGCCCTGTTGTAAGGAAGCCTTCAGGAGACAAAAAGGTATCCTACGCGTTTCAGAGCCTACACGGGCTCCTTCGTCAGGGATGGTATGTCCTGTCATTCCTGGATATTTATAGGCATTAGTTCCCGTGGCACCTCATGTGTAAAAATTTTCTACATTATAAATAGAAAAATTAATAAATTTAATAGAGATATTCCTGTAGTTAACACTAATATAGAACCGAACAAGGAAACAATCAGTATGGAGAGAAGTATCTCAGACTATAACACTGTCGATAGGATCGGGTGTGATTGCACTTTAGAGGATATCTCTACCCACAATATTAGTATGGAGGAGGTACCCACGCAAAATTCCCTTCAAAATATTAATGAAAAACGATACCCAATATCACCGACAATAAATGTTATTAGAAATAATGGACATATAAATGGATCCATTATAACAGAAAATAGATATGAATTGTTGCAAACAGTTGATGAAGTCCTTGACAACAGTATCGCCCCTGTGAATATCCATAACCAGGAACTTATATTACAATCTCCGAAGATGCTACCAACCTCTCCCCGACAGGTAAATACTGAACGAGTAATGAACATTAGTAATTCCTCTAATCACAAAATCAAAAATAAAAATAAAACCATTAGGAAAACAGTTAAAAAGGATTTTTTTCAGACAAGAACAATGTCAAAAAGAAAAAAATCAAAAGAGGAAAAAGAGGAAAAGGGCACACCAAGAAAGTAAAATCATCAACAATAGAAGGACAGGGTATCTTTAACTTAAGCTCACACATACTTCATGAGAATGAAATCAGATTGTTGAAAAAGGGATTGAAATTCGCCCCATCAGCAAAATTTTCCCCGTTTGACGCGTTTATTGGACTAAGAAAGTTTACACGTAAATTAGCCCTGAAAAAATACTTTCTGAAAAAAGAGGATCCTCAAAAAACACACCAACAACAAAAAATACATCAACAAAAGATCCAAAAAATCACCTTTAAAAACGGGGAAAAGAAAACCCTGATACCCGAAATGACTAAGATCATGACACAAGCCCCAATTATTCACACTGACTTAAAACTTAAGTCTAATTTTAACCCTTTGAGTGAATACTCTGATTCCATCAGAACTTTCCAAACCTTAGTAACCAGGGATTTAAGAAAGATTAATCCTAATAAAAGAAGAGAACCGTCAAATTTATCTAAAGGAGAAATTAGAGCGATTAAATCCCTACAGATTAATAATAAAATCATTATTAGACCAGCAGATAAGGGGGGGGGGGTTTAGTAGTAATGGACCAGGAAACTTACCACAATGAATCATTAAGACTACTGTCAGACGTCAACACATATAAGAAGCTAGTTATGGATCCAACAGAAACATTTAAAACAAAATTAAAAATGCTGGTGCAAAAGGGAAAAACGGGAGGCATTTTAACTATAGAGGAGGTAAATTT
This sequence comes from Bufotes viridis, assembly GCA_033119425.1. Classification (NCBI taxonomy): domain Eukaryota; kingdom Metazoa; phylum Chordata; class Amphibia; order Anura; family Bufonidae; genus Bufotes; species Bufotes viridis. Next base: position 543,469,212 of record CM065589.1, on the reverse strand, counting down.
TATTAACAATCAAAACCCGAAGATCCCTATTTTTTACCACCTCCCGAAGATCCATAAATGTAGAACCAAACCCCCGGGTAGACCCATCATCTCGGGCATTGATGGACTGACATCGAATTTGTCCAAATACGTGGATGTACTGTTACAACCGTATGTACAGAGGTTACCCGCATATATTAAGGATACTAAACATATCTTACAGACCCTTAATAATATAAGCTGGAAAGAAACGTATATATTAGGGCCTCTGGACGTCACGTCCCTATATACAATCATTGAATACGAGAAAGGAAGGGAAGCGACTGAATATTTTTTAAAAAAGGACCAAATTATGCCAAGGGAACAAATCGATTTTATTGGAGAGTGCATCACGTTCATCCTTAAACATAACTATTTTAAATATGACTCCGATTTTTATTTGCAGACATGGGGTACTGCTATGGGGACCAGATTCGCGCCGAGTTTCGCAAACCTGTATATGGGAAGGTGGGAGGAACTCTCCCTTGGCGGAGGCGGCGCGAATCTGGTCCTCTGGAAGCGTTTTATAGATGACGTGATTTTTATTTGGGATGGGGACGAGATCTCACTAGAAGAATTTTTAAAGGAACTAAATAAAAACCAATTTTATCTAAAATTTAGTCCCACTTGGAGTAGGGAACATATTAATTTTTTAGACCTCACCATTTTTATAAAAGATGGTATCATTCAGACTAAGACTTTCCATAAACCAACGGATGCCAATAGTTTTATTCCCCTCACCAGCTGCCACCTACCCATTTGGCTAGAGAATATTCCAAGAAGCCAATATATACGGGCCAGGAGGAATTGCACCAATGACAGTGACTATAAAAATGAAACTTCTAATTTACATCAAAAATTCATAGAAAAGGGATATAAAATGGATAAGTTAACATCTATTGCGGATCAGATTTATAAAATTGCCAACAAAAATTCCTAAAAGAAAAAATGGTGCCTATCCTATCTAAAGAAGAACCTAAAATAGATCCCACTATACTAGATATTCCAATAATCAGTAGATACAGTGAAGGTGCAGCTATGTTTAAGAGAATTATAAATCGGCATTGGGAGATTTTAAAACATGATAAACAGATTGGTGAATTGATTCCCAGGAGACCAAGATTTATATTTAGAAGAGCCCCAAATCTGTCCAATCTAATAGCGCCTTCTATAACGTGTAACAAACCAGTAAAATCAAATTGTTCTATGAAAAAAGGGTTCTTTCCCTGCAGATTATGTTCTAACTGTAAATTAGTCAAGAAATCAATCAAACCTTCTCCTGAATTTGTGGAGAATGGATCGGTGTTTAAAATCCGTCATTTTATGACCTGTAACACTACGGGCGTAATCTATTATATAAGGTGCCCTTGTCATAAATTATATATAGGGAGAACAAAAAGACAACTAAAAACTAGAATTAGGGAACATATCAGTAATATACAGAAAAAATTTGAGGGACACCCGCTATCCCGCCACTTTGCAGAGTTTCATGCAGGGAAATTTACAGGGTCCGTCTTTGGAGGCCTTGAGAAAGTGCCCCATAAGAAGCGGGGAGGTAGTTATATTAAGGAAATGTCTAAAAAAGAAAGTGAGTGGATCTTTAAATTAAATAGTCTAGCACCATATGGTCTAAATTATGAGATAGAGTTATTCGCCTTCCACTAATCATTTACTCCACTGTAGGTATATATTAGAAGTTATACTTCCCCCACGCTAGATTTTACACATGAGGTGCCACGGGAACTAATGCCTATAAATATCCAGGAATGACAGGACATACCATCCCTGACGAAGGAGCCCGTGTAGGCTCTGAAACGCGTAGGATACCTTTTTGTCTCCTGAAGGCTTCCTTACAACAGGGCTGTGACGTCACACGCCGAAGTTCCCGGGCTATCCTCCGTGTGGTTCCCTCGCTGAGCGTAGTGCTGCCGGCCAGGGCACCGCTTCAGCTGGTAGGTTGAACCTGAAGCCAGAATCATCTCCAACACAGGCTTCGCCCGGATATACGTGGAGGATTTTCAGCATCACTATCGCATGGATTAAAAGGTACCAGGAGTAACGGCACTAATCTAATACTGCGACCTAGGTACAATATTACGCTCTATTCATTTCCAGCACCGGTACTGTGGATCAGCGCATAACTCCCATTCTGGTTTTCCCAACCAGATCCAATTTATAGTTTTTACCTAGTGTTTCCAGCATTTTGTAACCAGGCTGGAGTGGAGATTTTTGCTGCGATCCAGCTTGTATGATATACAAACGGTACAAATACATCGGGAGCGCGGGTGTTCAATCTATTCATTAAATTAATGGATGGCAGTATGGGGGCAAATTAATGGATGGCAGTATGGGGGCAAATTAATGGATGGCAGTATGGGGGAAAATTAATTAATGGATGGCAGTGTGGGGCAAATTAATGGATGGCAATATGGGGCAAATAAATGGATGGCAGTGTGGGGGAAAATTAATAAATGGCAGTGTGGGGGCAAATTAATGGATGGTAGTTGTGGGGGCAAAATAATGGATGGCAGTATGGGGGCAAGTTAATTAATGGATGGCAGTGTGGGGGGAAATTAATTAAAGTATGGCAGTGTGAGGGGGAAATACTATATGGGGCAGTGTGGGAAATTACTATATGGGGGCAGTGTGGGAGAAATTACTATATGGGGGCAGTGTAGGGGAAATTACTATATGGGGCAGTGTAGGGGAAATTACTATATGGGGCAGTGTAGGGGAAATTACTATATGGGGCAGTGTAGGGGAAATTACTATATGGAGCAGTATAGGGGAAATTACTATATGGGGGCAGACATTATTTTTAGGACACTATACAGGTATTATTACCTGGAGCAAAATATAGGGTGTTGTTATTATTACTGGGGGCACTCTAGAGGACATTATAACTGCTGTAGACACTATAGGGATCTTTGGGGTCATTTATAAAACTGTTGTAGTAGAACTAGCTTAGTTGTCCATAGCAACAGATTCCACCTTTCATTTTTGACAGCTCCTCTGGAAAATGAAAGGTGGAATCTGATTAGTTGCTATGGGCAACTAAACCAGTTCTAATTTACACCAGTTTGATAAATGACACCAATTATGAGAAATCTAATGTGTCTGTGTAACAAACTCTGTAGAGATGAGATGCGGCTGGAGGAATTAGTCATGGCAGTCTGGGTCAAACGGAGGAGAAGAGGAAAGAGAAGATGTACATGACAGGAGATGTCCCTGGATGTAAGAGGTATGTGCTGCTGTATTCCCCTATATGTAGAGTTGGCTCACTACTGTGGGCCCAAGTTGGATAGACAGCCCTGGGCCTATCATGCACTTAATCCGCCCCTGCCTCCAATGTATCCAAATCCATCTGCAGCCATATACTGTCCTCTTCTTTGTTAATTACTTTACACAGTTTAGTGTCATCTGCAAAAATGTATATTTTATAGAGCAAGCCCTCTACAAGATCATTAATAAATATATCGAAGAGAAAAGGGCCAAATACTGACCCCTGTGGTATCCCACTAGTGACATTGACCCAATCTGAATGTGTACCATTAATAACCACCCTCTGTTTTCTGTCACTCAGCCAGTTACTTACCCACATACAGACATTTTCTCCCAGTCCGAGCATCCTCCTCTTATATACTAACCTTTTATGAGGTACAGTGTCAAATGCTTTGGAGAAGTCCAGATATACAACATCCATTGATTCGCCATGGTCAAGTCTAGAACTTACCTCCTCATAGAAACTGATTAAATTCGTTTGGCATGACCGATCCCTCATGAAGCCATGCTGATATGGAGTTATTTGCTTATTTCCGTTGAGATCCTCTAAGATAACATCCCTCAGAAAACCTTCAAACAGTTTACCCACAACAGATGTTAAACTTACCGGCCTATAGTTTCCGGGCTCTGTTTTTGGACCCTTTTTTAATATTGGCACCACATTTGCTATGCGCCAATCTTTTGGAACACTCCCTGTCAGTATAGAGTCCTTAAATATCAGAAATAAGGGTCTGGCTATGACATTACTTAATTCACTTAGAATATCAGGGTGTATTCCATCTGGTTACGACGATTTGTCTATTTTAATCTTTTTAAGATACCGCTTCTTGGGTCAGACAAGACACTTTTAGAGGGGAATTTACTTTTACATTCTGAATTTCATCTGACAGTTTATTTTCCTCAGTGAATACAGTGGAGAAAAAATATTTAATAGCTTTGCTTTCTCCTCATCGTTCTCTGCAACTTCCCCCTCATTATTCTGTAAAGTGCCGACACCTTCAGATTTATACCTTTTACCATTTATATAATTGAAGAACATTTTAGGCCCCTTTCACACGGGCGAGTTTTCCGCGCGGGTGCAATGCGTGAGGAGGACGCATTGCACCCGCACTGAATCCGGACCCATTCATTTCTATTGGGCTGTGCACATGAGCAGTGATTTTCACGCATCACTTCTGCGTTGCGTGAAAATCGCAGCATGCTCTATATTGTGCGTTTTTCACGCAACGCAGGCCCCATAGAAGTGAATGGGGCTGCGGGAAAATCGCAAGCATCCGCAAGCAAGTGCGGATGCGTTGCGATTTTCCCGCATGGTTGCTTAGCAACGGGACCCGATCTTTATTATTTCCCCTTATAACATGGTTATAAGGGGAAATAATAGCATTCTTAATAAAGAATGCATTGTAAAATGAAGTGGAGGGGGTTAAAAATAATAAAGGTTAACTTACCTTTGCCACTTGATCGCGTAGTTGCGATCTCTCCTCTCTTTCCCTGCATCATCTAAGATCAGTGACCTGTGATGACGCCACATCACACCATGGTAAGATGGACGCCATCACAGGTCCTGTAGATCTTAGATGATGCTGAAAGAGAGGAGAGATCGCAACTACGCGATCAAGTGGCTAAGGTAAGTTAACTTTATTATTTTTAACCCCTCCACTTCATTTTACAATGCATTCTTTATTAAGAATGCTATTATTTCCCTTATAACCATGTTATAAGGAAAATAATCAATTTTCAGAAGACCCGAAACCGGACTTCAGTGATGAAGTCCGGCTTCGGGTTGGGTACCAAACATGGCGTTTTTTCTCACGCGCGTGCAAAACGCATTACAAATGTTTGCACCCGCGCGGGAAAAACGTGCATATTCCCGCAACGCACCCGCCTCTTATCCGGGCGTCAAACATGACGCCCGTATGAAAGAGGCCTTAGGGTTAGTTTTACTCTCTTTGGCAATGGATCTCTCTGTCTCCAGTTTAGCTGCTTTTATTTGTCTTTTACATATTCTATTTTTTTTTCTCGTCATTTTTTAATGCTTCTTCGCTACCCTCCTGGTTTAGTGACATAAATGCTTTCATTTTGTAATTTATTTACAATTCTATTTATCCTCATTGTTTTTTCTTGTTCCTTACCCTTTTATTCCCATAAGGTGTGTACCTCTCACAATTAGGGTTTAGGAAGTCTTTAAAAATATCCCATTTTATAACTGTATTTTTATTTTTGAGAACGTTGTCCCAGTTAGTTTTGCCAATTGGCTCTCTTAGTTGGCTAAATTTAGCTAATTTGGTATTTTTGTGCCTCCCTGAAGGAACACTCTTTTGAATGATAATTGGAAGGTTATTATTTTATGGTCACTATTTTCCAGGTGTTTCCCAACCTGCGCATCTGTTGTTCTGTCAGGTCTATTGGTTAGTATCAAGTCCAGTATGGCCGTCCCTCTAGTGGGGTCCTGAACCAGTTGGGAAAGGTAATTGTCTGTGGTTATTGCCAAGAATCTGTTTCCTTTATGAATTCTACAGGTTTTAGCTTCCCAGTCTATATTTGGGTAGCTGAAGTCCCCCAAAATAACGATCTCATCATGATTTGAGTCCTCATCTATCTCCCTTAGTAATAGATTTTCTGTAGATTCTGGTATATTAGGTGGTTTATAATAAACTCCTATTAATAATTTATTATTGTTTTTGCCTCCATGTATTTCTACCCACAGTGACTCCACATGTTCATGTCCCTCACTGATATGTTCCCAGAGTGTGGGCTTTAGACAGGACTTTACATAAAGGCAGACCCCTCTCCCTCTCCGGTTTTGACGATCCTTTCTAAAAAGACTGTAACCCGGTACGTTAACGGCACAGTCATAGTCCTCCTCACACATCACTAATTCCAGTTCACCAGTTTTATTAGTCAGGCTTCTGGCATTAGAGTACATACAATAAAGAGAATTATGTATATTTTTTACCCTACACCTTAAGTTCCTTAAGAACTGTTCTAGTCCCTCCTTCCATTACTCCCCTATTCCCATTACCTTGCCCCTGGTCTCTATTTGCACTATCTTTCCCTCCTATAACATAATTACCCCCCTCCCCCCCCTAGTTTAAACACTCCTCCAGCCTTCTAGCCATCTTCTGCCCAAAACAGCTGTCCCTTCCCTATTGAGGTGCAGCCCGTCCCTACGATAGAGCCTGTAGCTGACAGGGAAATCGGGCCAATTCTTCAAGAACCCAAATGCCTACTTCCTATACCAGTTCTTGAGCCAGTGGTAACCTTCCCAATCTTCTGCTTTTCTTGTGTGGCTCATGGTACAGGTAGTATTTCGGAAAAAAAACACTACCTTAAAGGTGCTTGCCCTAAGCTTGTGACCTAAATCCCTAAAATCCTTTTTAAGGACTTTTCACTTACCTCTAACCAATATGGACCATGACTGCTGGATATTCCCCAGCCCCTCCCAGTAATCTGTGAACCCGATCCGCGATATGTTGAACTCGAGCGCCAGGAAGACAACACACCGTCCGACAATCCCGGTCTTTGTGACAGATCACCCTATCTGTACCCCTAATAATTTAGTCTCTCACTACCAGCACCTGTCTGGCCTGCCCTGCTCTTCTGGTCCCCTGCTTACTGAAGCTGACATTCCCCTGACTGGCAGAGCAAGTGTCCAGCTGCAGCAGTGCTGTCCCTGAACAAACATTTCCCTTATCTGCCAACCTTGCAAACTTCTTGGGGTGTGTGATATCAGGGCTAGCCTTCCTGGCACTCTTCCCTCTATCTTGCTTTCTAACTGTTATCCATCTACCTACCTGACTTTCGTGAGCCTCCATGCTACCACCTTTCCCCACATCTACCGCATAGAATGCCTGCTCAGTGAGCAGCAAACTCTTTTCAAAATTGCCAACGCTTCTCTTTGTCGAAACTCGATCGTTTAAATACCTGATGTGAGATTCCAAACAAGTAATTTTCTCACATTTTGAACAAAGATATGCACCCTCAAACAGTTGATCCAGGACTGCAGGCATTAGGCAAGATGTGCACTGGACAGTAATGGAAGCCACACACTTAATACAAACCCACACTGGAAATCAAACACGTGAATGCTCACAAACTCGCGTTGTTTGCTTGCTTGTATAGGTGCAAAAACAACTTCAAATCAGACAGCTTTTTTTTCCTCTGGATTCTGAGTCTGGGGCATTGTATGTTGAGTCTACTTTCAACTTACGATTGGTCAGAAAAGACCATTGTAGGTTATAAATATTGTATCCTGAGCAGGGGCGTAGCTAACGGCTCATGGGCCCTGGTGCAAGAGTTCATCTTGGGCCCCTTCCCTCAGTGCTTCCAACACAATCCTGTCAGATATCGAGAGCGCATCGATAGTGAAGTACTGTTTAGTCCAGTCAGATAAAAGGGTTTATTAGTCAGGGGTCAGGGGCATCACATCAAACACCTTGCAGGGCTGTGCTAAATTCCCACATATTCTCCACCCATATATCGTGTTCAGCACATCCAAAAAAGTATGGCCAACTCACCGACACTGCTGGTAATCATAGTGCAAATAATTGTAGGCGAAACAAAATATCAATATAAATCACATAAAAACACTATAAATAAGTAGCAATACATAAAATAACAATATAGCAATAACAATTGACAAAACAGGTGCACACTGCGGTCCTACTAAGCCCTCAAACTGATGTTAAAATTGAGAGGTTAGTCAACATGTCCTGCAGTGGAGGACATGTCTTAAGCCCGAGCACCACGCAAAGGTCTCTCAAGTAGCTCGGGACCTAACACTCACCTACCTGTGCCATATGGGCAATACCAGGGGCCAGTGGGCAAAATTACAGGAATGTATTAGGCCGACTCACAGCAGACTCCTCAGTTACCTCCAGCATGTGACCATGCCTGCAATGGGAGGGGGGAGAGGGCTGTGAGCCCCACCCAAGACTGGCTGATATGGCCCAGGCCTCACAGGTGCACCTAAATGTAGCCTGTGGATTGAAAACAGGCTACATTTACATGGGAGTTTATACACCTCCAAACAATTATATATACTGTGGTAAGGTGCAGGGTGCCGTCGTGGATGGCAGGTATGTGTCACCGAGGTTCATAGCCTCGGTGAGGTAAGAGCCCGTTTTTGTTGATGTCAGCAGCAGCTAGTGCTACTGACCGAGTTTAAATAGCATGGCTGCAAAGCCGATCCGGGCCGGCTCTTACCGGAGCAGCCTTAATTCACTTAGAATATGGGGGTGTATTCCATCTGGTCACGACGATTTATCTATTTTAATCTTTTTAAGATACCGCTTCTTGGGTCAGACAAGACACTTTTAAAGGGGAATTTACTTTTACATTCTGAATTTCATCTGACAGTTTATTTTCCTCAGTGAACACAGTGGAGAAAAAATATTTAATAGCTTTGCTTTCTCCTCATCGTTCTCTGCAACTCCCCCCTCATTATTCTGTAAAGTGTCGACACATTTAGATTTATACCATTTACCATTTATATAATTGAAGAACATTTTAGGGTAAGTTTTACTTTCTTTGGCAATGGATCTCTCTGTCTCCAGTTTGGCTGCTTTTATTTGTCTTTTACATATTCTATTTTTTTCTTCTCGTCATTTTTCAATGCTTCTTCGCTACCCTCCTGGTTTAGTGACTTAAATGCTTTCATTTTGTCCATTTATTTACAATTCTATTTAACCTCATAGTTTTTGTTCCTTACCCTTTTATTCCCATAAGGTGTACCTCTCACAGTTAGGGTTTAGGATGCCTTTAAAAATATCCCATTTTATAGCTGTATTTTTATTTTTGAGAACATTGTCCCAGTTAGTTTCGCCAATTGGCTCTCTTAGTTGGCTAAATTTAGCTAGTTTGGTATTTTTGTGCCTCCCTGAAGGAACACTCTTTTGAATAACAATTGGAAGGCTATTATTTTATCGTCACTATTTCCCAGGTGTTTCCCAACCTGCAAGTCTGTTGTTCTGTCAGGTCTATTGGTTAGTACCAAGTCCAGTATGGCCGTCCCTCTAGTCGAGTCCTGAACCAGTTAGGAAAGGTAATTGTCTGTGGTTATTGCCAAGAACCTGTTTCCTTTATTAATTCTACAGGTTTCAGCTTCCCAGTCTATATCTGGGTAGCTAGTCCCCCAAAATAACAATCTCATTATGATTTGAGGCCTCATCTTTCTCCCTTAGTAGTAGATTTTCTGTGGACTCTGGTATATTAGGTGGTTTATAACAAACTCCTACCAGTACTTTATTATTGTTTTCTCTTCCATGTATTTCTACCCAAAGTGACTCCACATGTTCATGTACCTCACTTATATCTTCCCAGATTGTGGGCTTTAGACAGGACTTTACATAAAGGCAGACCCCTCCCTCTCCAGTTTTGACGATCCTTTCTAAAAAGACTGTAATCCGGTACGTTAACGGCCCAGTCATAGCTATCATCCAGCCATGTCTCAGTTATTCCCACTATGTCATAGTCCTCCTCACACATCACTTATTCCAGTTCACCAGTTTTATTAGTCAGGCTTCTGGCATTAGTGTACATACAATGAAGAGAATTATGTATATTTTTTACCCTACACCTTAAGTTCCTTAAGAATTGTTCTAGTCCCTCCTTCCATTACTCCCTCATTCCCATTACCTTGCCCCTGGTCTCTATCTGCACTATCTTTCCCTCCTATAACAATTACCCCCCAGTCCCTAGTTTGAACACTCCTCCAACCTTCTAACCATCTTCTCCCCCAAAACAGCTGTCCCTTCCCTATTGGGGTGCAGCCCGAGCCTGTAGCTGACAGAGAAATCGGACCAATTGTACAAGAACCCAAACCCCTACTTCCCATACCAGTTCTTGGGCCACTTGGTAACCTCCCTAATCTCCTGCCTTTCTTGTGTGGCTCATGGTACAGGTAGTATTTTGGGGGGGGGGGGGAAACACTACCTTCGAGGTGCTTGCCCTAAGCTTGGACCTAAATCCCTAAAATCCTTTTTAAGGACTTTCCATCTACCTCTAACCAATATGGACCATGACTGCTGGATATTCTCCAACCCCTCCCAGTAATCTGTGAACCCGATCCGCGATATGTTGAACTCGAGCGCCAGGAAGACAACACACCGTCTGACAATCCCGGTCTTTGTGACAGATTGCCCTATCTGTACCCCTAATAATTTAGTCTCCCACTACTAGCACCTGTCTGGCCTGCCCTGCTCTCCTGCTTACTGAAGCTGACATTACCCTGACCAGCAGAGTAAGTGTCCAGCTGCAACAGGGCTCTCCCTGAACAAACATTTCCCTTATCTGCCAACCTTGCAAACTTCTTGGGGTGTGTGATATCAGGGCTAGCCTCCCTGGAACTCTTCCCTCTATCTTGCTTTCTAACTGTTATCCATCTACCTACCTGACTTTCGTGAGCCTCCATGATACCACCTTTCCCCACATCTACCCCATAGAATGCCTGCTCAGTGAGCAGCAAACTCTTTTCAAAATTGCCAACACTTCTCTTTGCCGAAACTCGATCGTTTAAATACATGATGTGAGATTCCAAACAGTTGTTCCAGGACTGCATGCATTAGACAAGATGTGCACTGGACAGTAATGGAAGCCACACACTTAATACAAACACACACTGGAAATCAAACACGCGAATGCTCACAAACCCGCGTTCTTTGCTTGCTTGCTTAAAACCAGACTGCTTTTTTTTCCTCTGGATTCTGAGTCTGGGGCATTGTATGTTGAGTCTACTTTCAACTTACGATTGGTCAGAAAAGACAATTGTAGGTTGAAATATTGTATCCTGAGGCCATTGTATTTTGAGAGATCACTGTATTGTCGGTAGTAGACTTTCCTGGCATAAACCCAGATTGGTCGGGGTGTATAATATCTGGCATGACAATCTGAGAATCTTCACTCTAGCACAGAGCCGTCAGCATAATGGGACACAGAGAACCAGGCCTCCTTCCACAAGCACACTCCTCTCTTCCAACACAATCCTGTCAGATGTCGAGAGAGCGCATCGATAGTGAAGTACTGTTTAGTCCAGTCAGATAAAAGGGTTTATTATACTCACAAAAGCAGATCTTGCTTAAAAGCATATCACATATCCATACAACGTCTACTCCTGCCCGACCCGGGTTTCGCTTTCGCACTCTCTGTCAGGGGCGTCACATCAAACACCTTGTGGGGCTGTGCTAAATTCACACATATTCTCCACCCATATATCGTGTTCAGCACATCCAAAAAAGTATGGCTAACTCACCGACACAGCTGGTAATCATAGTGCAAATAATTGTAGGCGAAACAACATACCACAAATATCAATATAAATCACATAAAAACTATAAATAAGTAGCAATACATAAAATCCACATTATTACATATTAACCCCTTAAGGACGAAGGGCGTACATGTACGCCCTTGCGTCCTGGTACTTAACCCCTTAAGGACCGGGGGTTTTGGGATTTTTGCGTTTTTGTTTTGCGCTCCCTGCCTTCCAAAAGCCATAACATTTTTATATTTCCGCTCATGGCTTGTTTTTTGCGGGACAAGTTGTACTTTTTAACGCTACCATTTATTTTTGCATGTGATGTAGTGGGAAACGGGAAAAAAATTCCAAATGGGGTGAAATTGCAAAAAAAAAGCAATTTCACCACAGTTTTACGGGTTTTTAAATTACAACGTTCGATTTGCGATAAAACTGACTGGTTAATTTTAGCCTTCAGATCAGTACGAATCCGGCAATACCTAATATGTATAGTTTTTTTTGCGTTTTGATAGTGAAAAAAAAATTAAAAGTGGGAATTTTATTTATTTTATTTTTTTGTCGCCATGTTTTGACCCCTATAACTTTTTTGTAATTATGCGTACGGAGCAGTGTAGGGGCTCATTTTTTGCGGGGCAATCTGAACTTTTAATTGATACCATTATGGGGTGCGTTTGATGTTTTGATCACTTTTTATTCATTTTTTTTTTAGGAAATGAAGCGTCCAAAAATGGCGAATTAGCCATTTGGACGCTTTTTTTCCGTTTTTATGTTTACCGTATGGTGAATATTTTTTAATATTATTATAGTATGGGCGTTTTAGCACATTACGACACCCATTATGTGTAATTTTTTTATTTTTTTATTTATTTTATTTTCATTTTGGGGAAAGGGGGTGATTTGAATTTTTATTTTTTTATTTTATTTTTATTTTTTAAACTTTTTTTTTTTTACCACTTTCTTATAGTTCCCATAGGGAACTATAAGATGCAATCATCAGATTGCTATTCTCATATATTCCAATGCAATAGCATTGGAATATATGAAAAATCGCATATTTCCTATGGAGCCTATTACAGTCATAGGCTCCATAGAGAATACTATGTAGTAACCTAGGTTTCATTCACAGAGACCTAGGCTACTACATGCATGCTCCGGCTCCCCCTTGTGGCCATCAGGGAGCCGGGCACAAACCGAAAGTGAAACTTTCGGTTTTGCGCGATCAGATGCCGTGGTCAGGATTGACCACGGCATCTGAGGGGTTAAATGTCTGCGATCGGCATCGCTGCCGGTCGCGGACATGAGCTGCGGGTGTCAGCTTGATGAATCAAGCGTTTACCCGCAGCTCATGCGCCCGCTCCGTGGGCGCCATCTTTAAAGTGCGGACGAAGGGCGTACATGTACGCCCTTCGTCCTTAAGAGGTTAAGGACCAAGGGCGTACATGTACGCCCTGTGAATATCCGATCACCGCTGCGCACGTGGCGGTGATCGGAACAAGATGCCTGCTGAAATCAATCAGCAGGCATCTTGGCACAATGCCCAGGGGGGTCCTGTGACCCCCATGTCAGCGATCGCAGCAAACCGCAGGTCAATTCAGACCTGCGGTTTGCTGCGCTATCTGTAGTCTCTGATCCCCGCGGTCATGCCCCAAAGTGAAAATTTTAACCCCCCCCCCTGCACCCCGCCATCTTAGTGTCCCCCCGGGCGGTGCAGGGGGGGGGGTGATTGCGGGCGGTTCGGCTGGTGGGCGGCGCGGGAGGCGGGATCGCAATTGCGATCCCCTGTCCGCCTCCTTTCAATCGATTTCCCTGGTGTCTAGTGGGTATAGCAGGGGGTCAGCACATTGCTGACCACCTGCTATAAACTGCTGACATCTGTGCTGCAGATGTCAGCAGTTTAACCCCTTCTATACCACGGTCCGTACGGACCACGGTATAGAAGGTGTTAACATGGAGGGAGCTCCCTCCCTCTCCCATCGGGGGGCTGCCGTACCTTTGCAGCCCCCCGACGGAGATAGGATAGTAGAGGAGGGAGCTCACTCTCTTCCATCACCCGCTGCTCTGTAATGGCAGCGGGTGATGGTCACCATGGCAGCAGGACGCTTTCAGATGCGTCCTGCTTGCCATGGTATAGTAACTCTGGTCAGACTTCTGCTAAAGGCAGAAGTCTGACCAGACTGTGAAAGTAAAAAATACAGTGCAGTACACTATATAGTGTACTGTTCTGTATTATATAGACACCAGATCCACTGGATCTACAAGAACCAAGTGGGTCTGGGTCAAAAAATGTCAAAAAAGTGAAAAAAATAAAGAAAAATACATATTACTGAATAAAAAATAAAAAAACAAATAAACTACACATATTAGGTATCGCCGCGTCCGTAAAATCTCCTCTATAAAAATATCACGTGACCTAACCCCTCACGCAAATACCGTAAAAAAACACAAAAAAATGGTGTAAAAAAGCCATTTTTGTCACCTTGCATCACAAAAAGTGTAATACCAAGTGATCAAAAGGCGTATGCCTCCCAAAATAGTACCAATAAAACCGCCATCTCATCCCACAAAAATGAGTCCTTATATGGGACAATCGCCCAAAAAAATAAAAAAATATGGCTCTCAGACTATGGAGACACTAAAACATAATTTTATTTTTTCTAAAATGCTATTATTGTGTTAAAGAAAAATAAATAAATAAAAAGTATACATATTATGTATCGCCACGTCCGTAAAAACCTGCTCTATAAAAATATCACATTATCTAACCCCTCAGGTAAATACTGTTAAAAAAATAAAATAAAAACAATGTAAAAAAAAAACATTTTTGTCACCTCACATCTCAAAAACTGTAATAGCAAGCGATCAAAAGTTATATGCACCCAAAAAGTGCCAATCAAACCGTCATCTCATCCCATAAAAATGATACCCCACATAGGACAATCACCCCAAAAAAAAAAAATAGGGCTCTCAGACTATGGAGACACTAAAACATGATTTGTTTTGTTTTAAAAAATGATAATATTGTGTAAAACTTAAATAAATAAATAAAAAGTATACATATTTGGTATCGGCGCATCCGTCGCAACCTGCTCTATAAAAATAACACATGGCCAAAACCCTCAGGTGAACACAACAAAAAAAAAAAATAAATACGGTGTCAAGAGCCATTTTTGTGGGGGCATCTGGGGGCTTCAAATGGGACATGGTGTCAAAAATCCAGTCCAGCAAAATCCGTCTTCCAAAAACCATATGGCGTTCCCTTACTTCTGTGCCCTGCCGTTTGGCCATACAGCAGTTTACGCCCACATATGGGGTGTTTCTGAAAACTACAGAATCGGGGCAATAAAAATTGAGTTTTGTTTGGCTGTTAACCCTTGCCTTCTTACTGGAAAAAAATGGATTCAAACGGAAAATTTTCCAAAAAATCTAAATTCTGAAATTTTATCTCTATTTGCCATTAACTCTTGTGGAAAACCTAAAGGGTTAATGACGTTTGTAAAATCAGTTTTGAATACCTTGAGGGGTGTAGTTTCTAGAATGGGGTCAATTTTGGATGGTTTCTATTATGTAAGCCTCACAAAGTGACTTCAGCCTGAACTGGTCCCTAAAAAGTAGGTTTTTGTAAGATTTGCTTCTAAACTTCTAAGCCTTGTAACGTCCTCAAAAAATAAAATGGCATTCCGAAAATGATCGATACATGAAGTAGACATATGGGTAATGTAAATCAATAACTCTTTTGGGCGGTATTACTAAAATTGCTAATTTTTCCAAATTTTTGGTAAATTTTATATTTTTTTATAAATAAAAATGAAATTTTTCGACTTAATTTTACAAGTGTCATGAAGTACAATATGTGACGAAAAAACAATCTCAGAATGGCCTGGATAAGAAAAAGCGTTTTAAAGTTATCACCACATAAAGTGACACTGGTCAGATTTGCAAAAAATGGCCTGGTCCTAAGGTGAAAATGAGCCTCACTACTCACACGTTTTACCTAATGTGCATCTGTATATCCACATTTATCTGAATGTCCGCATTCACAAAAATCCATCTAAGTGATTCCCTTAATTGCAAGCGGCAGGAATTCTAGATCCTATACCTATTCAGTCCCCTTCTAGATTTACATACTTGCTCTATTACCCTTCTCCATTCATAAAATCTCTCTTTGTGTCCTTCGTCACATACCTCCTCTCCAGTGGCGTACCGCCAATATAGGCAGGGTACGCCACTGCTATGGGGCCTGCGGCACAGGAGGGCCCGATGCACACAGAAGGCCATGCCCCCCACTGACTGCACACACAGGCACTCACAGCTAGTTTTATTAGGGCAGCGCCACACAGCAGCAGAGTCTGAGAGGTGGTCCGTCCACTTGTGTGTCCCCTCCCAGCGCCACCGATGTCCCCCAGTCCTCCTGCAGAGTCCCAGGGGGTCAGTAGTGTAGCTTTAGGTATGCTGGGCTTTGTAGTGCAGGGCAACCCACTAACCTAGGACTGACTGTTATCTTCAATAGGGTCAGCACTGGAACAGGCAGGTGATGAATGTCGTGACGCCAGTGCCAATTGAACGGTGGCACACCGTGTAGTGACAGGTGGAATAATTGAGGAATCTTTATATACTTGAATAACAGGATAACTTTACTGAATGTAGTTGAAGATAGATGAACAGTCAGTAAGTACAGTTCCAGAATATTCCACACGTTACAATACAGTCACAGCAGTGGTTCAGGTTATTAATCACAGTCGCAAAAGCTATCTTCAAGACAGGTCTCCTAGGATCAGGGCTTTCCTCTTACTCTCAATGTAGCAATACACTTCAGGCAACTATTCTCTCTGCAGGGGTACACTTACTTTCTCTCCTGCCTTAGTTCCTGGCTGTAGGCAATACTCTCAAGGTCCAGACACCCGAATAACAGTGATAACCCTTGAGCAAAGGTTTTGTAGAGATTTCCTTCTCTCCTGGTGACAGGCTCTATACTTGATATGCGAACTGGCTTGCTGGTTACACTCTCTGTCCCACTTGTTAGTGACAGGCTCTTACTTGGAGTACCTCAGGTATACTTGACCTGGAAGACTGGGTGGGAATGATCCTCCACACCTGTGGTGCAATCTCTGCACTAGTTACTGAGTCCTGAATCTCTCAGAACTGACTCTGAACTGGAACTTCCAACTAACTTTCCTAGGCTAGGCCCTGGCCTATTTATACTAAACTGGGGGCTCCCTCTGCTGGCTGGACTATGAATTGCCTGCTACAGGCCTACCTTTCTTAAAGGGAGATACACATTAAAATATAGCAGTGTCGGGTAACCTACACGTATGCTGCACTCCCCCTCCCCCTGTCTGGCCTGTCTATAATCGTCCCGGGCCCGGCCGAGTGCTCCCGAATCCAGGAGGACCCAGGCTGTGTGCGTCTGCCGCCTGCACTGCACACACACACTGGGCCAATCAGCATTTATCAGTGCAAAGATCCTGCTGCTGATTGGCCAGTGTATCCTGGCAAGCAGCAAGCGAGCACCCAGCCTGGCAGTTGTGCGCTTACGTGCTGCCCGCCTCACCACCTCAGCTCAAGCCCAGCCGTGACCCCAGAAGTTCAGAACCGCAGCCTGACTGAACCCAGGATCCAGCCCAGGCCCCAGAATAAACACAGCAGATGCCAGCCCGCCTACAGTATGAGGACATAATGAAACAAGCGCCGGCCGTTCCATGCATTGGGGACCGCAATTTGTGGTCCCCAATGCACGGGCACGACCGTGGGATGACTGGGAAGGATCGAGGACCCATTTAACTTGAATAGGTCCGTGGTCTGTCCGCACTGCACTTTTTTGCGGTGTGGAAGCATGGACAGAAACACCACAGAAGCACTCCGTAGTGCTTTCGTAGTGTTCCGTTCTGTGCCTCAGCCTACACCACATCTTTGTGATTGCAGACCCATTCAAGTGAATAGGTCCGTGATGCGGCGTTGGGGGTGTGGCAGGGGAGGAGCCATGGCAGGAGATGGGATGGGCCATGGTAGTGGGTGGGGTTAGGGGGCCCAATTCAGATTCTTGCTATGGGGCCCAATGATTTCTATGTATGGCCCTGCTCCTCTCACACAGGTGTTATCAACCTATCAACTCCTAATACCCACCCATTCAGGTGCTAGTCTTCGTACCCAACATAGGAATAGATACCGCATACCTACAAGTGCATAGTTCACACTAAGCAAGATTTCAGATCGCACTCAATGTTAAATCCTTGTGGTTGGAAAGTGCCCAACCTGTACATCCACTCCACTTCTTTTCGATTTATTTGGGCAATCGGATCCCCTCCCCGCCAGTGGTTTTTAACCAGTTCAATTCCAGAGAATGATAATCCCTTGGGGTTTTTTTTATAGTATTTTTTAAAATGCAGGTAAACACTATGGTTCTCTGATCCCTTTTTAATATTTCTGTTATGTTACTGAATCCGGGTTTTTAATTTTCTTGTCGTTCTACCTACATACTGGAGGCCGCGAGGCCAGTATTCTCACAGGTTATGCTCCCTTTGATCTTAAATATTTCATTCCTTGCATTTGAATGGACCTCAGATATTGCACTCTTTTTATTCTTTCTGCTACTTGTGTGAATACTTCCCACTTCACATTTTGGATCTGCGATGCTGGCAATACAGGCAACGTACCGAAGTGCTTAGTGATAAATTTGTAGTCTGTACTTAGTAATAAGATGGGGTGATAGGATCCACAATCCTCTGGTGCTTTGTCTGGATTAAGTAATATGATAATAATAGTGTCATTAAAGGGGTTGTGTCACTTCAGGAAGTGGCATTTATCATGTAGAGAAAGTTATTACAGGGCACTTACTAATGTATTGTGATTATCCATATTGCTTCCTTTGCTGGCTGGATTCATTTTGTCATTACATTATACACTGCTCATTTCCATGGTTACTCGAAGAAAAAATATATGAGGACTTGTGCACACCTGTTTTTAGTGTGAGGTGCAGTGGAAAACAGGGATGGGACCCCAAATTACAGTAGAGGTGAGAATTCCACGCACACTAAGTCAATTGGATGGAATTAATTATTTATTCTATCACACAAATTGTGTCAATTTAAATCAAGGTAATACATTCCAGCATATTGGACCCACACAGATATTTATATTTATCCGTTACTAGAGAAAACCTGTGACTTTTCAAGAGAAAAGTGAGACTTTTCAGACGTTTTGGTCCATCCCGAACCTTTCTCAATGAGTCGCTAAAAATAAAAGGCAGGGATGTAATATTACCACTTTACAAAGCGTTGGTGTGGCCTCATCTGGAATATGCAGTTCAGTTCTGGGCATCAGTCCACAGAAAGGATGCTCTGGAGATGGAAAAAGTACAAAGGAGAGCGACTAAACTGATAAGGGACATGGACGGTCTTATTTATGAAGAAAATAAAATAATTTAATTCATTTAGTCTTGAGAAGAGATGTCTAAGGGGGGACATGATTCACCTATACAAATATATAAATGGGCCATATAAAAAATACGGTGAAAAACTGTTCCATGTAAAATGTCCTCAAAAGACAAGGGGGCACTGCCTCTGGCACGAGAAGAAAAAGTTCAGTCTCCAAAAATGTCAAAACTTCTTTACTGTAAGAACTATGAATCTGTGGAATAGACTTCCTCAGGACGTGGTCACAGTAGGAACAGTGGACAGTTTTATAAAGAGTTTAGATGAATTCTTAAAAGTAAATGACATTAATGCTTATGAAAGTATTAAGCAAGTATTACTGCGTTTGTGGGAGGGGAGGCTGACTACAAGGCTAGTTATATGCACCAGTGGGCCTAGGCTGGCTGATTGCTAGGCTATTTATAGGCAAGTGTGGGCCCAGGCTGACGCCGATTCAGCTGATTTCACTACCTCTGGGTCAGCTCTAGGATACAGCAGCATGGTGTAGAGGCTCCTTACGGCTGGGCGACGGCAGAATCTCTCAGGAAGGAGCTGGTATTCATGGTAGGATCGGAGTGGTTTGCACGGGACCCACGCTGTGGTCCGCGACATGTAGTGCTCTGGGATGAAGCAGAGTTTGGGCGCTAATGGTCGAGCGATGGTGTTAGTATTGTTTGTCTGGCTATTCAGAGGCCTGTGGGGGCCATTGCATACAGTTATCGAGGTGGCATGCGCTTAGAGTAGGTATGGTTGTATGTTTCTGATACCTGGTTTACATTTGGGGTGCATGCCTGCAGTTGGCTCAAGCTATGCACGCTGTGTTTAAGTGTTGTGTATCAATGGTCAATGAGGCAAAAAAAAAAAACGCAGCTGCATCGTGTGCAGGCTCATTCACGCCTGGGCAGCGGCAGAAAGTGCCAGGCGAGTGCTGGCATTCACTGTAGAATCGCACTTGTTGGCACGAGACCCACACTGCGGTATGCGATTCGTAATACTCTGGGACGAAGCAAAGTTGGACGCTAATGGTCAAGTGACTGTTGTTAGTATTTTTGTCCGGCTGTTTAGGGGATTGTTGGGGGCTATTGCATATAGTTATTGGTGTTGCATGCGCCTAGAATAGGTATGGTCACATTTTTTCTGATATCTGTTTGATACGGGACGCGTGTCTCCAAGCTACGCACGCTGTGTTTAAGTGATGGTATTATTTAGTTTATCTCTCTGGAAGGGTCATGTATCAATGGTCATTAATTAAAAAAAAAAAAAAATGCATGTTTTTTTGTCACCTGTTTTACATGTGGGGCGTACGTCCGCAGTTAGCGCCAGACATGCAAAGTGTTGGTAAATGTATGTCAGTGGTCCAAATATGGGGGCACTAGCAGATTGATCAAGGCACCTGTATTTGAGTTCTGATGCTCTGGTAAGTGTGTTTAATCTACAAATATGTTTTGGGCACGCTTGTGTCAGCGGTTCTGTGCTACGCTTATAGGTGCACTATAATGTTGATTAATTGGCGTTGCATCAGGGTTTATGTTCAACCACGTTTATGTTTTCTTAGAGGAACACAAGGTGGTGTTGTGGTGATCATCATTTAAGAAAAAAAACCAAAAAACTCCTGCAGCGTTATGTGGAGGTTCATTCGCACCTGAGCAATGGCATAAGGTGCCAGGCGAGTGTTGGCATTCATGGTGGGGTCGGACATGGTTACAAGGTCCGTGACTTGTAGCGCTCTGGGGCAAAGGGGGTTGGGCACTAATGGTAGAATGATCATGGCTAGGTTCGTTACCTTCAAAAGCTACGTCTGTGTGTCTGCATTTACATTTTGTCCTATACTCCATTCACTACTAGACCTGCGTTCATGCATCTGTTGTTGTATCACATTAATACTCTGCTCACTTTAGATTGCAGTCATACGGCTGCTTTATATCATGCTCTTCATGCTCACACTCAGAGCTGCGCCCATACCCTGTGTTGGGCACTACTCACATCCAGAGCTGCAGTCACCCACCTGTTCTTACACCATGTGTTATACTCTGCTTCCACTTATAGCTACATTTTTCTTTTTATTTCAACTAAATCATGGTTACTCAGTATTTTCACTAGGGCAGTCAGCACACCGCTCTGACACTGCTCTCCCGATAAACATAGCTGTGTTCTTTTCAGGCTTGCGTGTATTTCCTCGTTGGTTTGTTACATTCCAAAGGCCTACTTTTTCTGTTCACTTCGAGGGATTTTTTTGTGTTTCAGTCCTGGTTTGCATTTACTTAGACTGGTCCGCTTTACTTCTGGTTCATATTCACTCAGATTGGTCTCTTGGCCCAGTTAACCAAATAGCTTCTCAGCGGTCAGTGGGCCAATAGGAGTACGTTTCCTACTATATTTTCACAAATCCTTAATTTGTCAAGATAAGGGTCTTCTCTTAGCGAACTGCAAGGCCTCTGGCTCTTCGTTTTCTCCCATCTGTTCAAATTCACGGTTCGCGGTTGGTTAATGTTTTTTTATGCACATGGTTCGCATCACTAATGTCTATGCATATCCCATTGGGTCTGGCTCACATTTAATTACTTATCGTCACTGTAAAGTCATTCAGTTCAGTCTCATGGCTTTGAGGGGTCTCATGGCTTCGGGGGGGCCTGATGATCGCTTCGGCCTCATGGATCCAGGGGGCCCTTTGACCCTTCTTCATGTTGTTCGTTAGGAGTACCATATGGTTGTAGGCTGTTTAGTGTCTTAGGTTTCCTGTCAGAGGGGTTAATAGTTACGCGAGTTCTCAAGTCATACTGGTACTGCATAAGGGGTTTATTAAAAAAAAAAATAATCTGCCATTAGAGTCTCGCATGTATGGCTCCGCCATTAGTCTCCCACGCATGGCTTCTCCGTTTATGTTTTACTCACATGACTCCGCCATTAGAGTCTCTCACGCATGGCTTCTCAGATTTTGGGTTACACATATGACTCCGCCATTAGAGTCTCTCACGCATGGCTTCTCCAATTAAGTGTTACACATATGACTCCGCCATTAGAGTCTCTCACGCATGGCTTCTCCGTTTATGTTTTACACACATGACTCCGCCATTAGAGTCTCTCACGCATGGCTTCTCCAATTAAGTGTTTGACATATGACTTCGCCATTAGACTCTCTCACGCAGGGTACCGCCATTAGAGTCTCACACGCATGGCTTCTCCAATTAAGTTTACACATATGACTCCGCCATTAGAGTCTCTCACGCGTGGCTTCTCCGTTTATGTTTTACACACATGACTCCGCCATTAGAGTCTCTCACGCATGGCTTCTCCGATTAAGTGTTTGACATATGACTTCGCCATTAGAGTCTCTCACGCATGGCACCGCCATTAGAGTCTCTCACGCATGGCTTCTCCGTTTATGTTTTACACACATGACTCCGCCATTAGAGTCTCTCACTCATGGCTTCTCCAATTAAGTGTCCGCCATTAGAGTCTCTCACGCATGGCTTCTCAGATTTTGGGTTACACATATGACTTCGCCATTAGACTCTCTCACACAGGGTACCGCCATTAGAGTCTCATGCATGGCTTCTCCGAATAAGTGCTTCACATATGACTCCGCCATTAGTCTCCCACGCATGGCTTCTCCGATTTAGTGTTACACATATGACTCCGCCATTAGATCCTCTCAAGCATGGCTTCTCCGATTAAGTGTCCGCCATTAGAGTCTCTCACGCATGGCTTCTCCGATTAAGTGTTTGACATATGACTTCGCTATTAGAGTCTCTTACGCATGGCACCGCTATTAGAGTCTCTCACGCATGGCCTCTCCGTTTATGTTTTACACACATGACTCCGTCATTAGAGTCTCTCATTAATGGCTTCTCCAATTAAGTGTCCGCCATTAGAGTCTCTCACGCATGGCTTCTCCGATTAAGTGTTTGACATATGACTTCGCCATTAGAGTCTCTCACGCATGGCACCGCCATTAGAGTCTCTCACGCATGGCCTCTCCGTTTATGTTTTAAACACATGACTCCGCCATTAGAGTCTCTCACGCATGGCTTCTCCAATTAAGTGTTACACATATGACTTCGCCATTAGAGTCTTTCACCCAGGGCACTGCCATTAGAGTCTCATGCATGGCTTCTCCGATTAAGTGCTTCACATATGACTCCGCCATTAGTCTCCCACGCATGGCTTCTCCGATTTAGTGTTACACATATGACTCCGCCATTAGATTCTCTCACGCATGGCTTTTACGATTAAGTGTCTGCCATTAGAGTCTCTCACGCATGGCTTCTCCGATTAAGTGTTTGACATATGACTTCGCCATTAGTGTCCCTCACGCATGGCACCGCCATTAGAGTCTCTCACGCATGGCATCTCTGTTTACGTTTTACACACATGACTCCGCCATTAGAGTCTCTCACGCATGGCTTCCCCGATTAAGTGTTTGACATATGACTCCGCCATTAGTCTCTCACACATGCCTTCTCTGTTTAAGTTTTACACACATAACTCCGCCATTAGAGTCTCTCACGCATGGCTTCTCCGATTAAGTCTTTGACATATGACTTCGCCATCAGAGTCTCTCACGCATGGCACCGCCATTAGTGTCTCTCATGCATGGCTTCTCCAATTAAGTGTTTCATATATGACTTCACCATTTGAGGTCTGCCACGTGGCCCCACCACAAGTAGGTTCCATGCCTTTTTCTGCCACTCAGGCTGAGGGTGTTGGTGTCGGGCCTAAGTCCTGGGTATCAGTCCGTTTTCCAGTAGGAGGTACAATAATAAGGCGCAATTCACAATGTCTCATGTCTACAGACACGACAAGTCCTATCACGACTACAGGCGCAGCATACATAGTTATCATGATCTTAAGCTTATTTCCTGTCACAACTGCAGGTATGGTGTGTACGTTCTCTGTCCTCATTACAGGCAACATTATCTCGTTAATTTAAATAGCCATGTATTTGTGCTGATGGTTCTCCAGGCCTGGTGAGTTTACACATTCTGCTTAATCTACTAATAGAGAAAGATGGCATACGCCATGTTCTAACTTTTTGGCCCTTTATATATAAAAGGTGTGGCCTGGGGAATAAGTAGAGGTGTAGTAGTTTGCAACCAGGAACAGTTGGTGCCCGATCAGGGCCCTCGGCGAATGCTTGGAATTCATTTAGGCCTTCCAACAGATTCATCATTGTTTGTTTCAGTCTGCAGCTCTCAGGATTCAGACCTTCTCGTAATATGTTCATATGTTGTTAGTATACATAGGAGTAAATCGTTTCTGATTACCGGCCACTCCTTCAATCGCATCAGCATTAGCCACCTCCAAGAACGATGTGCCGGTGCACATGACAAAGAGGTAAGGTAGATGGTAGTCACTGTGATATGTACGTTATATTTCGCACCCTCATCGGGAAATGTCTTTTACGTTCAAAGTGGGTGTAGTAATGGTATGTATATATTTTGCTCTAACCTAAGGTCTGCTCTTTTTGGCCCCTTTGGGCTGCCCTACCGCAGCAGTTATGGCATAATTCTACTGCTTGTTGTAGATAGGGTTAGATAGGTTAGGTACACCTTTCTGATAGCCGATCCGACCACAAGTATTAAGCAGGTATTGCTGCATTTGTGGGAGGGGAGGCTGACAACAAGGCTATATATATGCACCTGTGGGCCTAGGCTGGCTGATTGCTAGGCTATTTATAGGCACCTGTGGGCCCAGACTGACGCCGATTCAGCTGATTTCTCCCACCCACCCACACCATCTTACAGTCATTTCATATTAGGGTGGCCCCTTTAGGCTGCCCTACCGCAGCAGTTATGGCATAATTCTACTGCTCGTTGTAGATAGGGTTAGATAGGTTAGGTACACCTTTCTGATAGCTGATCCGAAGTCTCACTTCCTTCTGGGATTTGCATCCCCACCTATCCCTTGGTTGAACTTGATGGACTTATATATTTTTTAAACCATATTAACTATGTAACTAGTATATTCAGAGAAAGCAATTACAGTATGAGAGAATCTTGGAAAAATATTGGTAAGTATATGGTGGTAGATAACCATTCTAATGACTGGAGAATAATATAATAGAACTAAGGATACACTGGTTCAAAAATCCAGAGGAGTGAAATATAACACATGTAGTAAAAATTTGTCAGGCATATAAGAGCAATCTAAGGCCTCTTTCACACTTGCGTTGTGAGGATCCAGCGTGCACTTCCGTCGCCGGAAATGCCCGCCGGATCCGTCACAGAACAAGACAACTGAAAGCATTTGAAGACTGATCAGTCTTCCAGATCAGTCTGCCGGATCCAGATTAATGCACTTCAATGGGCATTAATTCCGGATCCGGCGTTACGGCATGTCTTCCGGATTTTTGGATGGAGACAAATCCACAGCATGCTACGGTTTTGTCAACATCCAAAAAACGTTCACATACTGAACGGAAGACATCCTGATGCATCCTGAAGGGATTTCTTTCTATTCAGAATGCATTGGGATAATCCTGATCAGTATCTTTCCGTCCTAAAGCCCCGAGGACGGAACTCTAGGACGGAAAAGAAAAACGCCAGTGTGAAAGAGCCCTAAGTAAGGAATCCAAAATGTATATTAAAACATTACATGCAGGCAACAATGGGGGTATGGCAACAGAGGGTCCTAGGAGATAGTGGGACTTAGCAATGTTAATATGGGTGGAAGCATATGTTGCTGGAACGTGCAGTGAGTTTTAAATGGCCGATGTAAATAGGGGGGAGAGGTTGGGTCTGGCAGTGGACGTCATATCCGGAAGGAGGAATTGAGAAGAGGTATAAGAGGAAGAGAGGCACATGCGCTATGTGTAATGTCCGCACATAATATAATGTAGAACTGCACATGCTGTGCGATTTTTTCAGCAAGTGTAAGGAGAAAGCGGAAGTGTAAGGAGAAATGGTAGTGGCCATATTGGAGGCTGGAGAAGCCGTGCCTGCGTGGTATGAGGAGAACGTAACGGGCGCCATATTGAATAAGGAAATGCAGTATGTGTGATGTTAAAGGATGTCTATGGAAATGATAGGCTTGAAAGATAAAGATAAATGGAGAGAGAAAGAGAAGAGGTATAATAAGGGGCAAGAAAATAGAAAAGAAAAAGATGGAAAAATATAAAGGAATTAATTTGCAAAGGACAAATGTAGAGCGGAGGAAAAGTGAATATGGGGAAAGTAAATAAAATGAAATACTGTAGATGTCAGAGGTAATTGTGCGTGAAAAAGTGAGAAGGGATACATGAATTGTATGTGGGAGGGGAAGTGGAAAATAGAGTGAGGGAAGAGAAATATACTGGACAGAGAACGGAGAGAAAAGTTCATAGAGAAGACTGGAATAATAAAGTGGACAAAAAATTTTTTTTTAATAAAATAAAAATGATAGTAAATAATAAATAAATAAAATTCAGCAATGAATAAAAAAAATATAAAAGATAGAAAATGACAACAGACGGAAAGTGAGGATGGAAATAAAAATGCTAACTAAAATAAAAAGTACTAAAATAATACAATAAAAAAGAGAATAAAATATGAAAAATTATGGATAATATGGATAATAACAATACATTAGTAATTGCCTTGTATAAACTTTCTCTACATAATAAATGCCATTTGCTGAAGTGACACAACCTCTTTAAGAGAAGGGGGAAGGCTATGAGTGGCTAAAATATTATTAGACTACTTTCACACTAGCGTTTTGGCTTTCCGTTTGTGAGATCCGTTCAGTGCTCTTATTCTGACTCTGATTGTTGTAATAGCGATTTATCCCTAATGAGACCTCTATGCCTGTATAAGCAGATATAATCACTGCGGACAAGCCTTATCCGATAGCTTGAACTCACCAACACCGTGTTTATCCGTGTAACTTGCTTTATTCTTTAGATCAGATAACATATAGTATAGCAGAACAGATGGATTCCGGTATTGTGTGGTCAAAAGATGATGCTTTCATTAGCGTACATGAGAATATATGTATACCTGATTCATAAGGCTGAAGCAGTATGGAGATACAGAAAGTGAAGTACACAGGAGAAGGGTGGAGCATAGAAAGGAAATGAGTCATAGGTATGAGAACAAGAAAAAACAACTGCATTACCAAAAACGGCCACTAGATGGGAGCATATAACCACATATAGAAATACTGCATATGAAATGGTTCAAGGAATTAAAGTATATAAATTTAACTGCGTGGCAGCACAGCTCTCAAAAGCGGTCCAAAATGGATCAGTTTTGCCCTAATGCATTCTGAATGGAAATGGATCCACTCAGAATGCATCAGTTTGCCTCCGTTCAGTCACCATTCCGCTCTGGAGGTGGACACCAAAACGCTGCCTGCAGCGTTTTGCTGTCTGTCTGACAGTCTGACAGTTGGAGGATTGCGAAATAAAGTCTGTCCATCCATTCTGGTGCCAAGAGGTAGACGTCCAGGCAAAATATCAGAGTCAACAAGTTGGCTCATCGCAAGGTCTATCAGTTATAGCGTGACAAACACAGCAGAGGTGATGGCTTGTAAGCTTTGTAATGGCGAGATCACAGACGTCCATACAAGCACCAAGCGATGCGCATTACACAAGTCTGGAATGGTGGCCTGAAAAAAGGTGAAGAAGCCTCAACTTCAATATTATCATAAGAAGCGTTAGCTCGAGTTGGCAAAAAAAGTACAAACAGTGTACAGTAGAAGATTGGAAAGGGGTGATTTGGAGCGATGAGATGTAAGTCAATAGACTGGGCTCTGATGGGTGTAAATGGGTTTGGAAGAAACAAGGCAAAAGGCTGGCTAACAGACCAAAAGCGGTAAATACTTGACCAGGATTGATGGTGGTCTCAATGTTATGCTATATGTGAGTATCCTATAAGATGAGTTACTTCGTACATTCGAGTACTATGGGTATGAAAAGGACAATGACCCAAAGCAAAAGTCGAGAGTGGCGAAGAAATGGTTCAATGACAATGAAGTAGAGATGCTGGATTGGCCTCTAGCAGTCCCCAGACCCACAACACAAGAAAACACTGTGGGTAGAGTTGAAGAAAGCTGTATTCGTACCCATGTGAGTCAACCAGTATGTACCAACACTGGGAACATGTGGAAGAATAGACCTGGGAAGCGATTTTGGTCAAAACATTCTTGAATCTGATCAAAGAAGGCCTAGAAGGATTCAGGCAGTGTTGGAAAGCCAAAGGTGGATTTACAAAATACTAACAAAATAATGAAAATTAAAATTTAGAATTTTTGGAGCAAAACAGTAACAATGCACTAACATGACAAGAATCTGCATAGCTAATCATATGCTAAATAGTTTTAAGCCAAATTTATATATGAGATAGCCAAGATTATTGTCTATAAAATAATGGTGGTCTCACATTGAAGCTGCAGTGGATGGTGACATATGGAGCCCGAAAGTCAAAAGTTTAAAACATTGTTACCCTTTTGCTCATCAGTGTATAAATGTATAAATTGTATAAAGAAGTAATCTATACTACTAAGGGAACATTGGTGGGTGGTATGACAAAAGTATGCATACCCAGTTGGATGTTTTAATCTCCATAAATCCAGCCATCCCACTGTATTCATGATCCCCTCTAATCAAGATACATCTCTCGGCCCTGAGGGTGCAGGTGGCACACCATATTTATCCATGAGGGGTCAGTGAGCAAGTTCATGTCTCCTATTATGCAAAGGATCTCTTCATCTGGGTATGACATGGCAAACAAGATTCGCTAGTTAATTATCTCCAAAGTGGCCAGAGAAGGGTTATAAATACACAAAAGAACATATAAGCGTCCCTGTATTTTAGATTTAACAAAAATATACTGTCCTTCTGTGTCTATCTTAACACATTCCAGCTCCCATCCCACAGCTTTGGTAATAAGAAGATAGACTTCCCTAGATACAGAAGGGTGAAAGGAATTATATGAGCTTTAGAGCCATAGTTTACTAAGTCGGTCAGCTGTAGAAGGGGTAAGATGTGTTTTCTGTAAGCATATGATATGTGGTCTACGTAGCAGGGAAAACACCATCAACCTCTTATGTGGAGAGCCCAGTCCCCTGACATTCCAGGACAAGTATGTAATATTGGTCATATAGAACCGGGGAAGTCAGAAAGGGTCAGATATGTCCCACATGTCTCCAGAAATACTCTAACATCTGACAGATTAACAAGAAAGGGAAGCTGCATGTGCACACAAAAGGACCAGTGGTGTACATAAGGTCTCTATAAATAAATATTACAAAACTGCTGAAAAAGATCTTAGCAAATAATAAGAAAACGGTAAACTTCAATTCTACAACAGAATAAGTAGCAAGAAACCACCTAAGAGAAAGTGGCAGACAATATAGGTAGCTAACACTATTATTATACACAATATAGAATTAAATAAAAGCAATGCAAAAGTTGTTAGACTACAAGAGAGAAAAGTGGGTAGTGTCCCTGAAATAGCCAGGGAATGGGAGGGGAAGGTGTTATGGTGGGAGTGGGGAACCTCCCCACCGTATTATGTGAACTATTACTAGGTCTGAAAACAGGGAAAGGGAGCAGGTCACATCCTACAGCATCCCTAAACCCGGCCCTGGTCTCCTAGCTTTATAGGCTGACCCAGATGGTAGGAGGACCCATACTCAGGAACCTCAGAACCCTGGAATCCCTGAGAAACCCTAGGTATGGTGAGAGGGCAAGAGACCACCTGTTACTCCAAAACATAGAAGAACCAGCATGTCCCAGCGGCTTAGTAACAAAAGGGAAAAGAGATTGAGCAGCAACTGAACGGCAGGTAAGCACAAAGTGTAATAACAGCACACCAGAAACACAAACACTTACCTGCCGCAGCAAAGATGGAACAACAACTCCAAAACTACCTGGACCCTCATGTGGACACCGGATGCATGGTGGCTGCAGGCAGGGCTGCTCATAGTCTTTTGGTTCACCCCTCCAGAAAACCATAGAGCCCACTTCCGCAGGCCACAACAGACAAATGGAGTGTCTAGCAACCATGCCAGGCATTATACCAAACATGCCAGACAAAGTGCACCAAACAAGACATCACCACAACCCCAACATGAACCCACACCAAACACAACAACAAGTAAGGGTAGGGGATGGAACGTAGAAACAAGGGGGTGATATTGATGTTCTACTAGGATGGCCACCAGACTGGACCGATGGAATCCAGGAACATCAACACTCCAACAGACACCAAGCCAGGACACAAACAACTGATCTCAGGCTCACTACAAAAGGATATATAGAGCCTAGAGATCACACCTAGTTCCACAACTAGGAAGAAATTAACCCCACAAGCACCACACAGAAGGAGGAAACAACTTAAAGGGGAAGAGCATGTGCATACTGAACACAACACATTGCCCCCGGCAACCATTATGCACCGTCAAAGTGTCACGATAGAACAAACTACAACAAAACCGTGACAGAAGGTGAGGGTGGGACAGGAAGAGGAAGAAGGGCACCAGGAGGACGATGTGCCAGTGGTAGATGGAAAATGTTGTCTCTATTGGGATAGGCAATTTATGGACTAGTGAGGGGAGGCAGCGACCCCCAAAAACTGCTGAGTCTTATCTGGAGACCAGAATAAGGGTCCATTCATACGTCCGCAAAATGGATCTGGATTCGTTCCGCAACATTGCAGAACAGATCCGGACCCATTCATTTTCAATAGGGCCGGAAAAAAAGCACTTCTGTTCTGCAAAAAATAGAACATGTCCTATTCTTGTCCGCAGACACGGACAAGAAAAGGCATTTCTATTAAAGTGCCGGCCATGTGCGGTCCGCAAAATGCAGAAAGCACATGGCCGGTGTCAATGTTTTGCGGACCCGCAATTTGCAGACCGCAAAACACGTGCGGATGTGTGAATGGACTCTAAGGCTGTGAAGGTAGGAACAAGAAGGTAGTGTGGGGCCATCTAACACCAGGGCTAAATAATAAGAGTGACAGAGTGGTGCAAGGTGAGGAATAAATGGAGTGGCAGCAGTTACCTGAACTGTAATGGTGATTGGATCATTATGATAAATGATTGAGTATAATATATATATATATATATATATATATATATATCTTGTAATAGTAATATAGCAGCACTCACAAAGGTAGAGATGGGTGCAAATCCCTTTAAAGTCCTGGATGGAAACTTGAAGATACGTTGAAACAACAGGCAGCACTCCAAAGTAAACGTGGATCTTTTATTACACCTCCGCAACGTTTCAGCTGCTCTATACAGAGCGTGAATTGAGGTTTAGGATCAGGTCCCCATTCCTAGACGTGGGGGAGATAGGACCACCCTACTCAAACGCAAAGAGCTCTTTTGGATTTACCATCTGCATAGTTTGAGGCCAGAGGGTTTGAATGTGGAATTCAGAGTTGTTTGACCCTAGGGGCTCTGTGGGTATTTCTAGAGTCGTTCACTGGAGGATATGAGAACCATAGTGTGCTGCAATATCCATTGTTAATATTGAGTTATTGATTTGAATCTTTTTGTTATAGAAACTCCAAAGTTTGAGAAAGACTGGATGACCAGAGAATTGTCGAGATGGGAGAACTCACCTATAATCCAGAAGCTCAAGTCAGGATATCGAATATTGTTAATGGGGTCCAATATGTGATGTGAACCAGCCATCCTTTTCTTGGATTTTGACAACAATAAGTCATGGGAATGTGGTTGCTGGAATTGACTGACCTCCTTGAAAGGGTTCGTCTTTTCCGGAACCCCGGTTTTACCTAGAATGTCCACGAGTGGGGGAGTGAGACCATGGGAACATGGTATACACTCTCTTTATACTCGGGGTAGTGAGACACTGGGACTGAACATCCCGTGTTATCGCAACCCTAGATGGACACATTGGGTGTATTATTTATTTCCCTGAGACTTGTATTTGTTGCCTATGAATGTTGCGATATTTGTATTTACTTGGTCACCATAGTGATGGCTGTAGCGACTCACGTGACTGTGGACTTCCTGGTTCATCACGTGACCACATTGCGTCACTGAGCAGCGACGGGACTGCGTCACATTTGTGGCGTGGTTACGGTCGTAGCGATGTGACGTAGTGGTGTGTCACGTGGTGATGTAGCGCTGTGCCGATGGTCATGGGCGCATGCGCATTGGCAGTTTCCTGACGCCGAGAGCAAAGGATTGGTGGTGAGTTACCCCATCGTGCTGATAAGGATCTGTAGTTAGTTTTATTTTAATCCACAGGTGTTATTGGTTTAACCTAATTATGCACGGACTCACTTTATTGATAATGGATCGTTTGATCATTTCTATATATGAATTTTGATGATTTTGATCACAGACATCTATAACACAATGGTGTGTGAATATTGGAACATGAATTTTGTCATTTTTATATAATATTTTATGTATTGATTTGAATATTTTTGATGATGGTATTATGTAATTAGTATAATTGATGATTGTTATCACTTGTGTATTGCACATAAATACATTTGGCACACTATTGTTCACTGCTTGACAAAGGCTGCATAGAGCAGCTGAAACGTTGCGGAGGTGTAATAAAAGATCCACGTTTACTTTGGAGTGCTGCCTGTTGTTTCAACGTATATATATATATATATATATATATATATATATATATATACACATACATACATACATACACACAACTATATATAGGCAAAAGCGAAATATGCTTCAATGTACATAGAGGCACTCATTTCACCGAGTTCGCATGTAGAATATTTACTTGACGTGTTTCGGGGAGTATAACAATGATAACTTTCTTCAGAAGTATATAAAATGAACATGGAGTTAAATATATATATATATATATATATATATATATATATATATATACAGTGCTATACGGCTATATACATGCTATCTGCACATGCCCCGTGCAGCTAGCAGGTATATACAGTCATGTGAAAAAATTAGGACACCCTTTGAAAGCATGTGGTTTTTTGTAACATTTTTAATAAATGGTTATTTCATCTCCGTTTCAACAATACAGAGAGATTAAAGTAATCCGACTAAACAAAGAAAACTGAAGAAAAGTCTTTTCAAGATCTTCTGTAAATGTCATTCTACAAAAATGCCTATTCTAACTGAGGAAAAAGATAGGACACCCTTGCCCCTAATAGCGAGTGTTACCTCCTTTGGCTGAAATAACTGCAGTGAGACGGTTCTTGTAGCCATCTACCAGTCTTCGACATCGGTCTGAGAAATTTTACCCCTCCTCAATGCAGAACTTTTTCAGCTGTGAGATGTTTGAGGGTTTCTTGCACGTACAGCCCTTTTCAAGTCACCCACAGCATCTCAATGGGATTCAAATCTGGACTTTGACTTGGCCATTCCAGGACTCTCCATTTCTTCTTTTTCAGCCAATCTTTGGTTGATTTACTAGTATGTTTTGGGTCATTGTCATGTTGCATGGTCCAGTTCCGCTTCAGCTTTAATTTTCTAACTGATGGTCTCACATGTTCTTCAAGCACCTTCTGATACACAGTAGAATTCATCGTGGATTCTATGATGGTGAGCTGACCAGGTCCTGCTGCAGCAAAGCAGCCCCAAACCATGACACTTCCACCTCCATGCTTCACAGTTGGTATGAGGTTCTTTTCTTGGAATGCTGTGTTTGGTTTCGCCAAACATGTCCTCTGCTGTTGTGTCCAAATAATTCAATTTTGGACTCATCTGTCCAAAGAACATTATTCCAGAAGTCCTGGTCTTTGTCAACTTTATCTCTGGCAAATGTCAGTCTGGCCTCGATGTTTCTCTTGGAAAGCAAAGGTTTCCTCCTTGCACACCTCCCATGCAAGTTAAACTTGTACAGTCTCTTTCTGATTGTAGAGGCATGTACTTCTACATCAACAGTAGCCAGAGCCTGCTGTAGTTCTCGAGATGACACTTTAGGGTTTTGGAGACCTCTTTTTAGCATCTTGCGGTCTGCTCTTGGGGTGAACTTGCTGGGGCGACCAGTCCTGGGCATGTTGGCAGTTGTTTTGAAAGCCCTCCACTTGTAGACTATCTTCCAGACAGTGGAATGGCTGATTTCAAAATCTTTGGAGATCTTTTAAATCCTTCCCAGACTCATAGGCTGCTACAATCTTTTTCTGAAGTCCTCTGACAGCTCTTTGCTCTCACCATGGTGCTCACTCTCACTTCAACAGTCAGGAGCACACCAAACTAAATGTCTGAGGTTTAAATAGGGCAAGCCTCATTCAACATGCAGAGTAACGATCTACTAATTATGTGCACCTGGTGTGATATACCTGTGTGAGATCTGAGCCAATTTAAGAGGGAATACATGTGAGGGTGTCCTATCTTTTTCCTCAGTTAGAATAGGCATTTTTGTAGAATGACATTTACAGAAGATCTTGAAAAGACTTTTCTTCAGTTTTCTTTGTTTAGTTGGATTACTTTAATCTCTCTGTATTGTTGAAACGGAGATGGAATAACCATTTATTAAAAATGTTACAAAAAACCACATGCTTTCAAAGGGTGTCCTAATTTTTTCACATGACTGTACATGTGCTGGCAGCTCCTGCTCCTGCAATCTAGCAGGAGCAGGTCGGGTCCCGGCTGGCAGACTCAGGTTTATTACCGCTTCTGTCTTCTCCTGTGCCGGCAGGAGGACAGCGCTGCATGAGAGCAGGGAGGAGGAAGGAGGAAACGGCGGAGCCGCTTCCTCTGTTTTTCCCGGCGGTCACGTGATCAGGGGCAGGAGGAGAGCTGCAGGGTCTAAGGAGACCCTGATCAGCTCTGCCTGTGTGTTATGCCACGACAGGGGGCTGTTTTCCCCTGTAACTAGGGCTCCTGTGGATGCCCCAGTTACAGTGGAAATAGTGAAGAAAAAGTTTTAAAAAAAGGCAATGTCTTTGTGCCAAAAAAATGTAATTATAAGTAAAAATATATAATAAAAATACAAATAAAAAAATATCAAAAATGCCATTGCTAACAGAAACCGTCGCCATTGCAAAATAAATTTTGTGTCAGTTTCTAATAGGTAAGAAATAAAAAGCTATAATTAAAACAAATTACTTTCTAATAATAATTAGCAGTTTTTCTCCAAATTAAAAAGAAAAAACTCTAAAAAACATTCCAATAAAAAGTCCTAGTGTCAAGTAAAAGAATAATTTTTAATTATTTTTGTAGTCAAACAAATAAAAATCTACTGTCACTAAACCACCAGGTGCACAAAATCACAAAAAGTTGCCTGGACATTCAGGCCTTTTTTGGGACCGGGTCATGAAAGGGTTAACCATTGTTCAGAGAATATGATTGATAACACAACAAACTTTTCTTTCACTCATGGTTAGTGGTTGGCTGAAGCCATTTATTGTCAAACAACTGTGTTTACTCTTAAGGCCTTCTTTCACACTTGCGTTCTGAGGATCCGGCAGGCACTTCCGTCCGCGGATCCGTCAGAGCACAGAATCACCTAAGCATTAGAAGACTGATCAGGATCCTGATCAGTCTTCGAAATCTTTCAGGTTACTATGGCAGCCAGGACGCTATTAAAGTCCTGGTTGCCATAGTAGTAGGGGAGAGCGGTATACTTACAGTCCGTGCGGCTCCCGGGCGCTCAGAATGACGTCAGAGCGCCCCATGCGCATGGATCACGTGATCCATGCGTGTAGAGGCGCCTGACGTCACTCTGGGCGCCCGGGAGCCGCACGGACTAGTAAGTATACTGCTCCCCGCTCCCACTACACTTTACCATGGCAGCCAGGACTTTAGCGTCCTGGCTGCCATGGTAACC
Source organism: Bufotes viridis (assembly GCA_033119425.1). NCBI lineage: Eukaryota > Metazoa > Chordata > Amphibia > Anura > Bufonidae > Bufotes > Bufotes viridis. The sequence goes on along the minus strand of CM065589.1, from coordinate 543,433,526 downwards.
ATTGAGAAAAAGCTAAGCGTCGGATCGGCGATGCGCAAGCGGCGTTTAGCTTAAGGCGGATCGGATTAATGCCTTTCAATGGGCATTAATTCCGGATCGACCTGCTGGCAAGTGTTCAGGATTTTTGGCCGGAGCAAAAAGCGCAGCATGCTGCGGTATTTTCTCCGGCCAAACAACGTTCCGGTCCTGAACTAAAGACATCCTGATGCATCCTGAACGGATTTCTCTCCAGGATTATCCCAATGCATTCTGAATGATCAGGATTTTTCCGGCATAGAGCCCCGACAACAGATCTCTATGCCGGAAAACAAAAACGCTAGCGTGAAAGAGCCGTAAATCATAATCACAACACAAACTACCCAAATGACCCTGATCAAAAGTTTACATACCGGGGCGGAGCCTGACCGCGCATGGAGAAGGCAGCTTAGTCCGGAGCTCCTCTCTCACTGGGCATCCTAATCAGCCATTAGAAGCTTATTTTAGCGCCAGCCATGGGGAAAATTGGCAAAGACAAGAGCGGGGAGAACCCTGGCACTCCTAGACAGCAGAGACAGCAGGCGGAGATGGAGAAATACCTCAGAATGAAGGACTTTCCTACCACCGCGTCGGCTCCCAAGATGGCGCCCGATGCGGAGCTTGTGGAGTCAGAGGCGGCTGACGATTCTGATCTGGAGAGTGTAGCTGGAGGGGTGAGTGATTCTACCCTGATCACTCGCTCGTTTCTCAAGCAGACTATAAAGCAGGCCCTACGCCCAGTCATGCAGGAATTAAGAGACATTGGGGCCGATCTCCGACATCTGGGGAGCAGAGTGGACACCCTGGAGTCCCACGATGCGGCTCTTCTCTCTTTCGGGGGGGCCATGTGTACCAGGCTCGTGGAACAACAACGCCGCCTTAATGATGCCTTCATTCAACTGGAGGATTTAGAAAATCGGAACCGCAGGAACAATTTGCGGATTAAAGGGGTTTCGGAACAGATTGCCCCAGAGAAGTTACAGGAGGCAGCTATTGCTATCTTTGGAGGGATTCTAGGTCAGGCACGGACAGCCTCCATTACAATCGAGAGGATTCATAGGGCTTTGCGGCCTAAACCAAGCGCATCCGATCCACCGAGAGATGTTGTATGCAAACTGCTAAACTTTGTGGACACTGCGGACATTCTTCGTCGAGCGCGGTGTGGGGAGTCGCTCTGGTAGATAGCAGTGCGGGTGCAGTATAGAGGCAAAACGGAGTCCAGAAAGTGTAGCAAACAGTGTTTAATTCACACTTGTAGCAAATACACAGCAAACAGTCACTTGGTGTTAATTCACACCCATCAGAAAACGTGCAGAAAAACAAAATAGTCCAAAACAGGTTCCAGTCACCTGGGAGGCTTTAGGTGCAGGTTCGCACCTGGCTGTCAGTCCAGCCGCAAGGCGATCGACCTCCGGCTTCCAGGCCATCTGCACTCCTCCTTGCTTGGGGTCTTGCTTCCAGCCCAGAGAACTCCACACAGCAGAGCATGGATCAGCACTCCCAAACTCAAGTGATTCCACAGCCTAACAGCAGCTCCAGGACCATCACAATCAGCTGCTGAGGTGGCTGCCTTTTAAAGGCCCGGATAAAGTCCGGCCTGGACCGTGGGGAATAGGCACCCACCCAACTCTTTGCCTACTCCCAGTAAGAGCCGGCCCGGATTGGCTTTGCAGCCAAACTAAAAACAAGGTGTCAAACAGCACTAGCTGCTGCTGACACACGAAAACCCGGCTTACCTCACCGAGGCCAGGAACCTCGGTGACACGTACCTGCCATCGACCACGGTACCTTGCACCCTCTTACACACCCCCTTTGTTCAACCCTGAGGGGGTGAACACATGTGAGGCAGTGGACGCGGGACAGGGCATCTGCGTTACCCTGCAAGCGGCCTGCCCTGTGTTCTACAGAGAACTTAAAGTTCTGCAGGGATAGGAACCACCTGGTGACCCGAGCATTCCTCTCCTTTGCCTGGCTCATCCACTTGAGAGGGAATGGTCGGTCACCAGACGGAACCTCCTCCCTAACAGGTAGTAGCGGAGAGATTCGAGTGCCCACTTGATAGCCAGGCACTCCCTCTCCACTATACTATACCTGGACTCGGCAGGACTGAGCTTACGGCTCAGGAAGACAACGGGATGTTCTTCCCGTTGACCTCCTGAGACAGTACCGCACCGAGGCCTACCTCCGAGGCGTCGGTCTGTACGACGAACTCCCTGTTGAAGTCGGGTGTCACCAAAACCGGGACCCACACAGGGCCGACTTCAACGCGGAGAAAGCCTCCTCCGCCTTCTCACTCCAGCTAACCTTCCCAGACTTTCGCCCCTTCAACAGGTCTGTCAATGGCGCTGCTATTGTGGCAAAGTGGGGCACAAACCGCATGTAGTACCCTACCATTCCCAGGAAGGACTTTACCTGCCTGGTGGTGACCGGTCAGGGCCAGTTACGTATGGCTTCTACCTTAGTTACCTGCGGCTTGATGACTCCCCGCCCAATAACATATCCCAGATATTTAGTCTCTTCCAACCCAATCGCACACTTCTTTGGATTGGCGGTTAGACCAGCTTTCCTCAGGGCATCCACTACCGCCTGCACTTTGGGCAAATGGCTTTCCCAGTCGGTGCTGTGGATGATTACATCATCTAAGTAGGCCGAGGCGCACCGACGATGAGGTCGCAGCACTATGTCCATTAACCTTTGGAAGGTGGCGGGGGCGCCATGCAGGCCAAAGGGTAACACCTTGTAGTGATACAGGCCCTGCGTGGGTAACAAAAGCGTTTTTCCTTGGCCGACTCCGTTAAGGGTACCTGCCAGTACCCTTTAGTGAGGTCTAGCACAGAAAAATACCGGGCTTGTCCTAAATTCTCAACAAGCCTCGTCTACCCGGGGCATGGGATACGCATCAAACTTGGACACTTCATTTAACTTACGAAAATCGTTGCAGAACCGCAACGTCCCATCCGGCTTGGGTATTAGAACTATGGGACTGGCCCACTCACTTTTCGACTCCTCAATGACATCAAGCTTCAACATTAATTGCACTTCCTCCGCGATGGCCCGTCGCCGAGCCTCGGGTACCCGGTATGGTTTTAACCGGATCTTGGCCTGAGGCTCAGTGACGATGTCATGTTGGATGAGAGACGTGCGGCCAGGAGATCCGAGAACACATCCGTGTTCCGACTGATGAACTCCCTGACTTCCTGAACTTGTTTGGAAGACAGGCTGTCTGCAATTTTACCGTGGCTACCGCTCGCAGGCCTCGAACTGTGGGGCTGGACCCTTCTCACCCAGAAGCCCTGGCCGGGGGCTGTTGTCGTCGGTCGCGTTCCTATCTTTCCACGGCTTTAGTAAATTCACGTGGTACACCTGCTCCGGCTTGCGCCGCCCCTGGCTGGTGTACCTTGTAATTTACTTCCCTACCTTCTCAATCACCTCATAGGGGCCCTGCCACCTAGCTAGGAACTTGCTGTCAAGGGTGGGTACCAGAACCAAAACCCGATCTCCCGGATTGAAGTCCCGTACTCGAGCCTGACGATTATACACTCCTACTCTGGGCTTGTTGCGCTGCCTCCATATGCTCCCGGACCAGCGGCAACACCCTTTCTATCCGGTCTTGCATCTGGGTGACATACTCAATGACACTTTTGTGGGGGACAGGCTGCTGTTCCCACGCTTCCTTGGCAATATCCAACAGGCCTCGAGGGTGTCTGCCATAAAGCAGTTCGAAGGGCGAGAACCCAGTAGAGGACTGGGGCACCTCTCGCACTGCGAACATGAGATAGGGCAGAAGCAGGTCCCAGTCCTTCCCATCTCTAGACACCACCCTTTTTAACATATTTTTAGAGTTTGGTTAAACTCTTTCGACAAGACCGTCCGTTTATGGATGGTAAACGGACGTCCGTAATTGCTTTATACGCAATAATTTACACAGTTCCCTCATAACTTTAGACATAAAAGGGGTCCCTTGGTCTGTCAGAATCTCTTTTGGCAGGCCCACACGGGAAAACATTTCCATTAACTCTTTGGCAATGATCTTAGCCGAGGTATGTCGCAGAGGCACCGCCTCCGGATACCGAGTGGCGTAGTCGAGAACTACCAGAATGTGTTGGTGGCCCCTGGCAGACTTCGGTACAGGCCCGACTAGATCCATAGCGATACGCTCAAACGGGACCTCAATGATTGGAAGAGGCACAAGGGGACTACGGAAATGTGGCTGGGGGCTATTTACCTGACAGGTTGGACAAGATTTACAATATTCTTCTACCTCCTTAAACACACCAGGCCAATAAAACCGCTGCAGTATGCGGTCCTGCGTTTTCTGCCACCCCAGGTGTCCCCAAGAACATGTTGGTGGGCAAGCTCCATGACCAGCTTGCGATACAGCTGTGGGCACCACTAACTGTTCAACAGATTCACCTCGGATTTGGTTCACCCGATATAACATTTCTTGGTGAACGACAAAGCGGGAAATATTAACTCAGCCCCTGGCTTCTGGGGTTTACCATCAATTTCCACCACATTCTCCCAGGCCCTAGTTAGGGTTTGGTCCCGGTGTTGGGCGGTCCCAAAATTGTCTCCGGAGACGTGGAGGTCTGCCAACTCAGGTCCTGGTGGCAAGTCCTCCATGTCTCCCACCATTACACTCAGTGGGGGTGTCTCCCCTCTATCACAGCAGTGGTGGTCACCCCTACCGCAGGCCCTTCGGACTCGGGCTCCCAGGGCTCTGGCCCCCACTGGAACCAGGCCACTCTGCTAGGGTTGCCCCTGTCTCAGGGCTATTAGTCACTTTCATCTCAGGCCATAGTGACGGAAAACCAGGGAAGTCTCTCCCAATTATTAGTTCATACGGTAGCTTTGTGGAGATCGCCACTTCACAAGTCCATGTGCCGGCCGCTGTGGACAGAGACATTACAGCAGTGGGATAGTCCTTTAAGTCTCCGTGTATGCACACCACACCAACTTTCCGGCCCGTATACTGGGTGGGCTGTACCAGGGCAGCACTTACCAGGGTTACTAGGCTCCTGAGTCCAGTAGCGCCACTGCCAGATTATCACCCACTTGCACCTGGCACAGGTGACGATTGTCTATTGTCTCGGGGTGCCGGTGGCACACAGTCTCCGGGCATACATGGAAGCCCGGTACCCATAATTAATCTCCATGGGTTCTCCCCACTGTGGACAGTCGGCCCTTACGTGGCCAGGCTCGTGACACCGCCAGCAGACTATCGGGGCCGGGTCTACAGGGGTACACCTCGAGCAGGTTTCTCAGGTACCAGTCGCCGGGACTGGATGGGAGACCTCCGGGTTTGACCGGCCCCCTCCCAACAACACGCCCTTTCAAGTTTTGGGTGGCCTCATAGCGCTCCACCAGGTCGACCATTTCTAGGGCATTGGTGGGTGATACCTGGCCGATCCAGTGCTGAAGGGGGTAAGGCAAGGCCCTCCAGAACATGTCAGCCAGCAGTCGGTCCAGCATAGCTGTCGGACTTAGAATATCAGGCTGCAGCCATTTTTGCAACCTGTGCAGCAACTCATAGTACTGCGGCCTGGCGGGTTCAGCCGTTTTAAAGTCCCACTGGTGGACCCGCTGAGCCCGGACCAACACGTTTACCCCCAGTCTGGCCAGGATCTCCCCCTTCACCGTGGGGTAATCAGCAGCCTGGTCATCTGATAGGTCAAAAAAAAACTGCTGGGGTCCGGATGCCAGGAACGGAGCGACCACCTCGGCCCACTGGTCACGGGGTAACTTCTCCCTCACGGCCACCTTTTCAAAGACCGCCAGATACGTCTCCACGTCGTCCGAGGGGGTCATCTTTGGGATCGCCGCACGGACCGCTTCCGGGCATCATGGTCGTGGTGGGACGCTCCTGCAGCTTGTAACGCCATCACGTGCTGTAAAAGTAGTTGGTTGGTCTCCCGCTGCTGCACGTTAGCCTCCATGAGGGCTTTCACAGCCGCCTTCATGTTGCCAGAAATTCCTGTTTGCAACTTTGCCGGTTTTATATATGCCATGCACTTGTGCTCAGCAAAACACAAACAATTCGGGCGTTCACGCCAGCCTCACTACGCATGCCCGCATCCGACACCAAATGTGGGGAGTCGCTCTGGTAGATAGCAGTGCGGGTGCAGTATAGAGGCAAAACGGAGTCCAGAAAGTGTAGCAAACAGTGTTTAATTCACACTTGTAGCAAATACACAGCAAACAGTCACTTGGTGTTAATTCACACCCATCAGAAAACGTGCAGAAAAACAAAATAGTCCAAAACAGGTTCCAGTCACCTGGGAGGCTTTAGGTGCAGGTTCGCAGCTGGCTGTCAGTCCAGCCGCAAGGCGATCGACTCCGGCTTCCAGGCCGTCTGCACTCCTCCTTGCTTGGGGTCTTGCTTCCAGCCCAGAGAACTCCACACAGCAGAGCATGGATCAGCACTCCCAAACTCAAGTGATTCCACAGCCTAACAGCAGCTCCAGGACCATCACAATCAGCTGCTGAGGAGGCTGCCTTTTAAAGGCCCGGATAAAGTCCGGCCTGGACCGTGGGGAATAGGCACCCACCCAACTCTTTGCCTACTCCCAGTAAGAGCCGGCCCGGATTGGCTTTGCAGCCAAACTAAAAAAAACAAGGTGTCAAACAGCACTAGCTTCTGCTGACACACGAAAACCCGGCTCTTACCTCACCGAGGCCAGGAACCTCGGTGACACGTACCTGCCATCGACCACGGTACCTTGCACCCTCTTACAGCGGGAAATGGGGGAGATTACATATGAAGGCTCCACGGTCCATCTATATCAGGATCTATCGCCTACTACGCTCGCTAAAAGGAGAACCATGAAACCGCTTTTAGACCACTTGAGAGCCCATGGCCTCCCGTATAGATGGCTTTATCCTTTCGGGCTGGCTATTATCAAAGACAACAAGCAACTAGCCATTAGGTCTCCGGAGGATTTGTCAGCGCTTTGGCCCAAACTGGGCATCCCGCTGGTGGAGGTCCTGTCTTGGCTCCCAATCCCGATGGATGAGGATCTACCACCCCTACCTACCCCTCCAGAATCCTGGACTTTGGTCACGGAGAAACGTCGTACTCAACGGGTCAAGAGACCTGGTTACAAGAACCCTGGAGACTGAGACTGAATCCTGACGGAGCACTTGTTCGCTAGGGTGGCTAATACTGCAGTGCCTTCTTTTGAGATCACTTTTTGTATTTTCATATGTTAGGACTGTTTTCATATGGTCCTCTCTGTTATGGAGTTTGGGCTGGGTACCTGTTTTGTTTTGTATGTCCCTTTCCTTTGTATGTCCCTTTTCCTTGTTCCTCTCATTTTACCTTTCCACCCAACGTTCCGTGCATCCCTGCTTCTTGTCCTGTATACCCTCTGTCCCTTTTTTGTGGTGTCCCTTCGTCTTTGTGGTAATTTGGGCTTTATTGTATTTACAGTAATTTCTCGCTGGTTCTTTGGGGCTGGGGTTATGGGGTTTCTCCGTTCACAGTTCAGTTTATGGTAGTCCTCATTACTGGGACAATTTTAGGGCTGGTAGGGGTTGTCTTTGTGGGTTGGGCTATTGATGGCGCGTTTATCATGCCTCCCTCCCCCCGTTGCCGGTGCGGTGGCTGTTGGATCCGACCCGGATGAGCTGTTGTCTGCCTCGGACTCCTTTGGTGTGTCCTTGGGGTTAGTCCAGCTTGGATCCTTCGGACTCGGATGGGCAGCTCATATTTTCAGGTGTTTTTGTCTATTTTTACATGTTGATTTTTCTCTCTCTCTTTTGCCTCTCTTATGTTTTGTCTATTTTTCTCTCTTTCCTTTTTCCACCTCTCGCCGGGGCGGGCCTTCCGGCCAATCCTCATTTTACTTAGTAAGCAGAGTTTTGGAATGCAACGTGTTACATGACGAAATATACGGCATACTCCTTCAATGTGAAGGGGTTGAATGTTCCTCAGAAAAGGTCTCAGGTGTTTGCTTTAATCAGGAGGACTTCTCCTTCTATCCTTTTTTTGCAGGAAACCCATTTTAAGGAGCACAAGATTCCCCAGATTCACCGTTATCAATTTGATGTGTGGTTTCACAGCTGCAATGGGTCACATGCTACTAGAGGTGTTAGCATCGCGATCAAAAAAGGGCTGACTTTCACCAACGCTCATTATGTCGCGGACTCGGAGGGCAGGTTTGTCTTTGTGAAGGGCAAATTAGACGATGTCCCTTTGACACTAGCGGACATCTATGCGCCTAATGTAGGTCAGGTGAAATGGTTTGGGAAGGTATTGCAACAACTACGGTTGTTTGCTGAGGGAGTTGTCCTCCTGGGAGGGGATTTTAATGTTACGCTGAATCCCTTATTAGATTCCTCATCGGGGCGTTCCGCGATATCTTTTTCGGGCCTTAGTGCGATTAAGACCTCTCTAGACAGTATGCATTTAGTGGATGTCTGGAGAACTCTTAATCCTGATGTCAAGGATTTCACCTTTTTCTCCAACACGCATCATTCGTACCAGCGTATAGACTATCTCTATTTGTCGCAATCAAACCTAGCTGGGGTGGTATCTGCAGCTATTGAACCTATTGCTGTTTCGGACCATGCACCAATTCATTTCTCCTTGCGCCTTTCACCCTCGTGCCGAAAACCTTGGTCCTGGAGATTGAACGAGACTCTGATACAGAATGAAGGGGATGTGTTAGCACTATCTGATAAGCTATCACATTTCTTTCAGGTTAATGTTACCCCTGAGGTTTCATATCCAGTGATATGGGAGGCCCATAAGGCTTACATTCGGGGGGAACTCATAGCTTTGGGTTAAACGAGGGATAAACGCAAAGGGACGAGGGATATGGATGATCTGCTAAACAGAATTGCGATTCTTGAAAGGTCGCACAAACAGACCTTAGCCGCTGCTCAGCTAGCAGAGTTGATTAATCTTAGGGGGCAACTGAAAGGTTTATTGGGGATTAAGTATGCAAAGAATCTTATGTACTCTAAACAACGCATATACGCTCATGGAGATAAAGGGGGGAAAATGATGTCCTCTTTGTTGAAGGGATTTGTAGCCCGCACTCATGTTTCCTCAATAAAGTCCTCTGATAACTCCCTCTTACATCGCACCGATTCTATAGCATCTCAGTTTGCTTCTTTTTATAGTCAGTTATATAATTTATCAGCGGAAGAAGATGTCTTAGGCAAAGAGGGCAGGGTACGAGACATCCGATCATTCCTGACATCTCTGCAGTTACCGCAGATTTCTCGGGAAGATTCCCAAATGCTACTGGATCCCATCACAACCACTGAAATTCAACAGGCCTTGTCCTCTACACCTTCTGGTAAAAGTCCTGGCCCTGATGGGCTACCGATCAGTTATTATAAGAAATTTTCAAAAATCTTACTACCCCACTATTAATCCTTATGTCATGCATTACAGGGGGGAGGAGAGTTTCCTAAGCAATCTTTAGAGGCGCATATTGCAGCTTCCGAAGGAAGGCAAGGATAAAGAGTTATGTAGTAGTTATCGTCCTATATCCCTCCTGAACTGCGACGTGAAACTGTGGGCAAAAATTTTGGCCAGAAGAGTTCAGAACTTACTTCCTTCTCTAATACATGAAGAACAGATGGGTTTTGTTCCCTTTAGGGAGGGCAAATTTAACGCTACTCGAGTTCTGAATTCTATTCATTACGCTCGAGCTCATGGCATTCCTCTGGTTCTTCTCGGCACAGATGCCGAGAAGGCCTTTGATAGGATCGATTGGGCTTTCATGCGGGAATCACTGCTTTTTTTCGGTTTTCCTTCATCCTTTGTGGATGTTATTTTTTCGCTCTATACCTCCCCTTCAGCCAAGGTAAAGGTTAATAATGTACTGTCTCCTCCCTTTCCCATATCCAACGGGACTCGCCAGGGCTGTCCTTTGACCCCTAGCTTGTTCGTGTTGTGCATGGAAACATTGATAAGAGCTATTAGGGACAACCCCAATATCAGGGGTTTGCAAACACCTTCGGGGTCACACTCGGTTGCAGCATATGCGGATGACTTATTGATTTTTCTCACCAATCCCTGAGTGGCGTTTCCGCAGTTGTTAACCTTATTCCAGGTCTTTGGTAGACTTTCCAATTTTAAAATTAATTTGGAAAAATCTGAGGCTCTGAATATCACATTAGATGCACCGACGGTAGATCTTCTTAAAATGGCTACTCCTTTTATTTGGCAGGCCTCTGCAATTAAATATTTGGGTTTAAGGGTTCCTAATGACCTTTCTTTAGTTTATGACCTCAATTACAGACCGTTACTATCCCATGTGAGTAATCAGCTGGCCCTGGATAGAATCCACTTTCTGTCATGGATTGGGAGGAGACATTACTTGACAACTTATATCTTGCCTAAATTCCTTTATCTGATGCAAGTAGCACCTATCTATCTCCCCCTCTTTCTTTCAGACTGTACGGAGACTTTTTTCTAGGTTTTTGTGGAAGAAAGCAAAACCCCGGGTTAACTATAAAATCCTTTCTCTGCCCAAGCTTTGTGGAGGTGTAGGGCTCCCTGACATTAAAATTTATTATACAGCCATTAAACTACAAAGGTGGCTAGATTTGAACAAATATGGAGGTAATTCGATATCAGCATTGCTAGAGAGAGACGGTATACCTAGATCTACTCTCTCCTTGATGTGGTCAGAGAAGTGTCCACAATCACTCTCACCTTTGCTCAACCCTTTAACTAAAGGTATGATTTTAGCATGGCATAGCTGTTGGAAACACCTTAAAATTTCCCCTTTCCCCTCTCCGCTTACGCCTGCGTGTTACTTGCCTTCTTATTAATACCATTGCACTGGCTAGCAACCTCTCCGCCTTCCTTAGGGGAATGGCTGGACAAGGTGGATCAGATCTGTAGGCTGGAGGAGATTACATCTTGGATTGAATGTAAACATGATAAGTTTATGAAAGTCTGGGAATCTTGGCTGCTTTTTCGCAAAGTGTAATTGGTAGAATCCTCCTTAACATGGGTTTGGCAATTTGACACCTGGCTGCATGTGATAGTGTGATATTTATGTTTTGATACGCTGCTTTATATTGCTTGGTGGTGTGGATTTGGTTGGATTTAGGTAATGCCCTGGTGGGAGTCTTTCCTGGTTTCTAGGACTTTTTTCTGTTTATTTTTATTTCTTCTTCTCCTTCCTCCTTTCCCTTCTCCCTCCTTTCTCTTGTCTATTTGTTTCTTTTGATACATATTTGTCTGATCTATAACTCTCAGTCATGCCTCTTAGGGCTTGGGGAGCTCCGGGTTTTCTTGGGCTCCTGTCCACTTCCTCCCTTGGTAACTAGACGGGCCCAACATAACATTTTGTTGTATCTTCGGTAATTGGGCGTTTGATCGCACTCATGGGCCTATTTAACTATGGAAGTGGGGTTCTACCTTTTGTCTCATTGAGTTATTTATGTCCCCCTGCGAGCGGACAATATGTGGTTATCGTCATTGATATACCTTCCTTACTGTTTACTTGTTTCTCTATTTCAATAAAAAGAGATTTATGAAAAAAAAAAAAGTTTACATACCACAGTTCTTAATAGCGTGTATTGCCCCCTTTAACATCAATGACAGCTTGAAGTCTTTTGTGATAGTTGTGGATGAGGCTCTTTATCTTCTTAGATGGTAAAGCTGCCTCCTGGCAAAAAGCCTCCAGTTCCCCTAAATTTTTGGGCTGTCCGGCATGAACTGCACATTTGAGGTCTCCCCAGAGTGGCTCAATGATATTGAGGTCTGGAGACTGAGATGGCCACTCCAGAACCTTCACTTTGTTTTGCTGTAGCCAATGACAGGTCGTCTTTGCATCGCCTGATGCACCAAAATTTAGAAAAATTAGCAATTTTCCAAGTTTCACTTTCTCTACTTCTATTATACATAGTAATGCCTCCAAAAATACTGTATTTTCTGGCGATAAGACTACTTTTTAAAACATGAAAATCTTCTCAAAAGTCGGGCGGTCACCTTATACGCTCGGTATACTGCGTGCTGAAACTTAAGAGGATCTTTCACTGGTTCAACGATTGCTAGATAACGATATGTATGTAGACCGGCGCCCAGGATTTCCCTACACTTATTATTATCCCTGGGCGCCACTCTACACATACTGTATATATCATTATCTAACAATTAGTTGGACCTGTGAAAGGTTCTCTTACTTCCAAGTCGGACTGGAGAAGCTGTCCTTCTCCAGCTTCAGGGACAGGCGCCCTCTAGCTGAGCCACCGTGCGCTGCATCCTGGCCAGTCGCTCCTGAAGCAGCCCCCTCTCCCTGCTCTCAGTGGTTTTCTCATGCTCGGATCATCTCTTAATTTTTATTTGGTGTGCGTTAGAAGAGGGGTAGTCTTAGGGCTCTTTTACACTGGCGTTTTTCCTTTCCGTCCTAGAGTTCCGCTCCTCGGGCTCTAGGACGGAAAGATACTGATTAGGATTTATCCTAATGCATTCTGAATGGAGAGCATTCCGTTAAGGATGCATCAGGATGTCTTCCATTCAGTATGTGAAGTTATTTGGACGTTGACAAAACCGTAGCATGCTGTG